>BLSH010514190.1:1218486-1229803 GCA_018402905.1 Glandirana rugosa
ACCTTGGGGAGATGCAGACTAGAATACTGCAATCACTGAGAAGCAAATTATATCACCTGTGATGCATTTCAGTTATCCTGCAAACCTGGCCTGTTAGTGGGTCCCGAGGACAGGAGTTGAGAACCACTGTTCTAACCCTTCAACACTTTGTGAAAAACTTAAAGGAGTAGTAAAGGCAGAAGGTTTTATTATCTTAATGCATTCTATGCATTAAGGTAAAAAACCCTTCTATGTCTAGCAGCCGCCCCAGCATCCCCTAATTACTTAGCTGAACCCCCATCTCCAACGATGTCCACGAGTGTTTTAGTCATCTGGGACTCTCCTCCTGATTGGCTGGGACACAGCAGTGGTGCTATTGGCTCCCGCGACTGTCAATCAAAGTCAGTTAGCCAATCAGAAGGGAGATGGGGTGGGGCCTGGTCAGCGCTCCATGTCTGAATGGACACACTGATCTGTGACTCGGCTCGGGTGCCCCCTTATGCAAGCTGTTTGCTGTGGGGGCACGCAACAGGAGGGAGGGGCCAGGATCACAGGAGAGTGACCCGAGAAGAAGAGGATCTGGGCTGTTCTGTGCTAAACCAACTGCACAGAGGAGGTAAGTATGACATGTTTGTTATTTTAAAAAAAAGGAGACTTTACAATCACTTAAAACTTGTTTTTATTGTTGTTTATGGCTAAGGCTGGTTGTGCATTATACAATTCTCTTGTACAATTTTCCTTTAGATTTACCAAAAACCATATAATATGAGGCCAAACGTAAACAACTTACAATTTGTATCCCAGCAGGCCCTTGCACTACATAGTTGAAGGTATAAATCTAAAGGAAATTGTACAGAAATTTTGCCAGCTTTAGCTGTAATGATTTCCTATTACAGTACTACTTTTTTAATACATTCTTTATTTTGATATGCAATGTGTAATATGTTATACAACTTTACTAGTAGTCATGTATACTTTCATCTCCAGTTTTAACAGACCATAATATAACAGTCCATAAAAAGAAAGTATAAAGTATCAATGCAGGAAAAGAATGGAACTGTCAAATTTGTACATTTGAAATATGTATTAATCTGATTGTAGACTATCACCTTGTAAAACAAGCCATTCAGTTTAACCACTTCAATACCAGACACTTACCCCCCTTCCCGCCTACACCAATTTTCAGCTTTTAGCTCTGGCGCATTTTGAATGACAATTGCGCGGCCATGCTACACTGTACCTAAACAATTTTTTATATTTTTTTCCCACAAACAGAGCTTTCTTTTGGTGGTATTTGATCACCTCTGGGGTTTTTATTTTTTGCGCTACAAATAAAAAAAGCCAAACATTTTGAAAAAAAATGTTTTTCTTTGTTTCTGTCACAAAACTTTGTAAATAAGTACATTTTCTCCATCACTGATGGGCACTGATGAAGCTACTTTGACGGGCACTGATGAGGCAGTACTAATTGGCACTGATGAGATGGCACTGATGGATGTTGATGATGAGGCACGTATATGCAGCACTTATAGGCAGCACTGATAAGCAGTACTGACAGGCACTGATAAGTGGCACTGATGGGCACTCATAGGCAGCACTGATGGGCACTCATAGGCAGCACTGATGGGCACTCATAGGCGGCACTATTGGGCACTGATAGGTGGAACTGTTGGGCACTGATAGTTGGCACTGATAGGTGGCACTGGTGGGCACTGATAGGTGGCACTGGTGGGTACTGATAGGCAGCAATGATAGATGGAGGAGACATGGAGGAGGAAGAGGCATTCCCTGGTGGTCCTGGGTGGCATCCAAGATGGGCACTGAGTGCCATACATGTTGGGCATTGTGCCCCTTACCTAGTGGTCTAGGGTGGGCTCCCTGGTGGTCAGGGTGGGCTTCCCTGGTGATCTCCCTGGTGGTCCGTGATTGGGCATTCCCTAGTGGTCCTGGTGGGCTCCCTTGTGGTCCTGGGTGGTGATCCTAGGGGGGGCTGCACTGATAAACAATCAGTGCAGACCCCCCCAGTCAGGAGAGCCATGATCATCTCTCCTCTACTAGTGTGACGTGAGTAGAGGAGAAGCAGATACATGGCTCTTCCTGTTTACACTGTGACCAGCCATGACTGGTCACGGCTGATCATTTGGTAAAGAGCTTTTGATGGAAGCTCTTTACCAAGATCGGTAATGGGGTGGGTCAGACCGCACCACCGATCGCCATGATGCACGTCCCCCGCGGGCACATGATCACAGGTTATCCAGCCGAACGTCATATGACGTCTGGTCAGGATAACTGAACCACCGCCCGGCCGTCATTTGTCTATAGGCCAGGCGGGAAGTGGTTAAAATAGCAATGAAAGATATAAAAAAGATAAATACCTCACATTCCCTCTGTTCTCAGCTGCATAAGAGCTGGGGGAGGAGAAGCAGCAGCACACTGAGCTTCCCAGTGAATAGCTGTGCAGGGGGGGCATGTCAGGACAAGCCTGATCATTGGAGGAGAGCATACTTAGTTCCCAGCATAGCTAGAGAACTGACCATGGTGTGCTCTCCTGCTTAGTGTGATCAGTTTTTAATAGGAAAGCAGAAGGACTGGCAGGAACACCAGGGATCTCACATAAAGGAAGCAATGCAAAGAGAACAGGATACTTTCTCATAAAAGTACATGGTACAGCAGACACATATCTTTACTAGGAAGTGTTGGGGACACAAACACTTTAAATGACAATCCATGACAATCCAAGAAGGGGTTAAAGTACAGTCGCACCAAAGAATTACTTCTTGACCAAGGGAGGGAGGGTCAATCTTCTCAACAGGACTACAGAGAGCAATAAAAACCTGACAGAGGTTCTAATTTTATCGAAACTGAAAAAAATTTTTGTCTGGAGTGGGCCTTATATTTAACATATTTTCTTTTTATATGAACAAAAATGAAAATGGAACTCTTTAAAAGAATATGTAAATTTTGTACAGTATGTCACATTTTCTTGATTAAATAAAATATGCAAGTCCAATTGCTCGGTAGAGAGTTGCATAATGGTCCGATAAACAAATTATCAGGTCTAGAATGAAAAAGGAAAAGACAGAAAAGAACACTTGCAATATATTTTGACGTGACATGTCTTCCAAAACACTGACATTGACACTGGTCATTTGTCCAAATCAAATGTCAAACCTACAGAGCAGAAAACTCAGCTAGTCTGATCTGATTAGGGGCTCAGCTGTCAGAGTCGGAATCTGCTGTGGTAATACATTGGAAATTAAACTGACTTTGAAGCTTAAATCTCTCACTGAAACTTTAGGTGACAAAATCAAACACTTTGTGGAAATCAAAATGACGGATGATTAATTACATTTTAACTGCTTGCCAACCAGCCGTCGTAGTTGTATCGTGGCAGGTTGGCTCTCCTGCGCAAATTGCCGTCGTTGTACATCGGCCGCTTTAAGAACCATAAGGGGCGCGTGCCCGTGTCGCGACGCTGCAGCCGATGCGCATGGCCGGTGGGCGCGATGTCCGCCGGTAACCGCACGATCGCTCCCCAGAGAGACAGAACGGAGATCTGTCAATGTAAACAAACAGATCTCCATTCTGTCAGGTAAGTAGAGAGAGATCTGCTGTTCTAAGTAATCGGGAACAGCAATGTATCTCTACTCCCTGTCAGCCCAGCTCCCACACAGTTAGAAACACCTCACTAGTGAACACTTAACCCCTTGATCGCCCCCTAGTGTTAACCACTTCACTGCCAATGACATTTATACAGTAATCAGTGGCTATTTTTTAGCTCTGATCCCTGTATAAATGTCATTGGTCCCAAAAAAGTATCAAAAGTGTCCAATCTGTCCGCCGTCATTGCTAGTAAAAAAAAATGTTTTTTTTCAAAACTGTTCTTTTTTTGTTTATAGTGCAAAAAATAAAAACCGCAGAGGTGATCAAATACCACCAAAAGAAAGCTCTATTTGTGGGAAAAAAGGACATAGATTTTGTTTTGGTACAACGTCGCACGACCGCACAATTGTCAGTTAAAGCGACGCAGTGCTGTATCGCAAAAAGTGTTCTGGTCAGAAAGAGGTTAAATCCGTCTGGGGCTGAAGTGGTTAAACTCATTATAGACGTGTTGACCACTTCAGCATCAAGAACAAACTGGACATTATCTTGAACGGCTATTGTCAGCTATGTGGTTCCAAACCCAGGTTTGTAGCTACAGACATAGTAATGCTCCAGTACAGCATAGCTGCATTATGACTCATCCAGGTAGTATTAGCAGCATTTGACAGTTCAGTGAGTATATTCCTGTTTTTGCCTTTCTATCACCAATGACACACCGCTAAATTGTTAGTGGAGGACACTGTTCTAAGAGAAACCATATTGTAAGTATGCATTTTAAGCCATAACATTGACCTGAAAACAATTTTAATGTGTCTTGCTTGTTGTTCCGTATTTTATATGTCAGATTTTAAATGCTTCCTTTCGTTGTCATCTGTAGAATATAAAATGTAATTACTTCTGGTTAAATACCTGTTTAGATAAGCACAGTACGGAATATCGTTTTTTTTTTTTTTCATTTGGTATGGACAAATATTCTTTAACACTTTCGCTGCCAGAGTCGTTTTTGCATTCTTCTGCACGTTATACAAATTTTAGGCATGAGGATTACTTAAAACTCCAAAAACAATTTATATTTTCTGAATGCAGAGACCCTGGAGAATAAAATTGTGGTCGTTTCATTTTTTTATGTCGCATATTAGGGCAAGTGAAAATGTCAGTAAAAAATACACTAAGGTTAATTTTAGGGCACACAATCACAATATATTACTCATTCTTTGGCAAGATAGAAAAAAAGAAGGTTGTACTGAGTAAATAACTACCCACAATGTCAAGCCTTAAAATTGCACATGCAATGAAAGGGCGACAAATTTAGGTACCCTAAATTTTCCATAGGCTATGCTTTAACCACTTCAGTCCCGGAAGGATTCGCCCCCTTCCTGACCAGAGCACTTTTTGCGATTCGGCACTGCGTCGCTTTAACTGACAATTACACGGACGTGCGACGTTTTTTTTTTTCCCACAAATAGAGCTTTCTTTTGTTGGTATTTGATCACCTCTGCGGTTTTTATTTTTTGCACTATAAACAAAGAAAGAGCGACAAGTTTTAAAAAAAACATTTTTTTTACTTTTTGCTATAATAAATATCCCAAAAAATGTAAAAAACAAATTTCTTCCTCAGTTTAGGCCAATATGTATTCTTTTACATATTTTTGGTATAAAAAAATTGCAATTGGCGATTATTGATTGGGTTGAGCAAAAGTTATCACATCTACAAACTATGGGAATAGATTTATGCCATTTTTATTAATATTTTTTGAGGAAAAAAGAATTGGGGGTGGATTTGGAGCTGCTGGGAATTTAATTGGAAGATATAAATGAGCATACTGGTAGGTGTCAATATAAAGTGCACTGCCAGTGCAATGAATCAGTGAAAATCACTGTGTGTAGTGCTAATTATTATGTTTTACTAGTAATGGCAGTGATCTGCGATTTTTATTGGGGCTGTGATATTGCAGCGAACAGTTCGGACACTTTTGACACGTTTTTGGGACCAATGTCATTTATACAGCAATCGGAGCTAAAAATAGCCACTGATTACTGTATAAATGTCACCACATCAAGGGGTTAAGTGTGTTCCCTCACTGTGTTCTAACTGTGTGGGGGCTGGGCTGGCCGGGGCATGACAGATCTAACTGTTCCCAATCACTGGAAACATTAGATCAGTCATCTGTCCCCTCACAGAACG
This sequence comes from Glandirana rugosa, assembly GCA_018402905.1. NCBI lineage: Eukaryota > Metazoa > Chordata > Amphibia > Anura > Ranidae > Glandirana > Glandirana rugosa. Next base: position 1,224,254 of record BLSH010514190.1, read on the forward strand.
GAGATCCTTTCTGTTTACACTGGCAGATCTCCTTTCTGACTCTGTAACAGGCGATTGCGGGTCGCCGGTGGACATCAAGTCCGCATGACCTGTGGGCATGCCATACAGCTATGGGGCAGCAGTGGCAACCTGTTGATGGTGGGCGGGCGGTCGGCAACTGGTTAAAAGCACCTACTCTAGAATTTTTGCTCTCGCTTATATGTGCTTTTATAAGCGCTTATATGTGCTTTTATAAGTGCAATCAACGTTTTGGTTCATAGGTGCCCCTGACATGGGTGTTTTTTGGAGGGTTTAAGTGTTTGGGTGTAACTTTTTTTACACTTTTTTTCAATAAACTTTATTGGTTATCACATAGGGGACCACAGTCCACTTTGTCATACTCTTTTGTTGTGGTACGCTCTCTTTAATGAGACTTTAGGGGTCTTTTAGACTGCCGAGTCTCACATGCCCTCCATTGAAGGCGATGAGGTACAGATTGCACTCTATTAGCTTCTTTTGAAGCCACAGTGGCCAAAGAAAGTAACAGCTGAACCTGGAAGTTATGTAATATACATTATTTCCAGGTTCTTACTATGTAGGGGAGATCAGTGAACAGGCGTTTACTGGTTTTTACTTCCTGTAGCCAGTGGCACCATGCTGGTCCTGAGTCTACAAGTGGGAGAGCAAAGACCAGAAAACACGACAGGCATTAATGTATTCTGTATGCATGGAAATGATCAGGCAACTGTACAGTGGATAGCCAAAACTTGTCAGTTAGGCTATATGTACAAACTCCCGCGCCACAGTAATATAATGTTTTGCAGCTGCTGCTGTAGCTTATCTGCAGTTTGGATATATATGCAGTATAGAAAATTGTAGAGATAGAAACAGGGTTGTGATCCTGTTCAAGCAGCACTTGCCTAGTGGTAGTAATTCCCCTCTCAAATGATACTGTAAATAACCCAGTATTATCAAGTGCCAACAATGACTCAATTGTGCAAAATTAAACCGCAATAGGTGTGCATAATAATCATATATCGTTATAAGTCCTTATAAAGTGACAACAGTGTGGGTAAGTGCCGATTCAAATACATATACTGTGCATGATTATTTCATGTTTGTTCCTACTCCAAAGTCCTATTACAAAGTGCAAGTGCAATCCAGTGCAAAAGGTGACTTCTTTTTATCTTTGTAGTTTATCCGGTTATACGGTCCATATACTTTTAAACTTATAAAGTGCTCGTGCTGTGCCTTGTGAAAAATTAGAAGGTTCTTTGAGGGTACTCAACCCTGCTTACCAGATCCCAATGACTCTCCACCCGTACGGTATGGAGAAGTCAAAGCGCGCTTCAGGTCTACAATCCGACCTTTGGATGTGATGGTTCGTCTCCGTACAATCACTCCCGTCTCCGTTCCCGTGCAGATTATATGTAAAAGAAAGGATCTCTCATCGCGTACCTCTTTAACCGCTTGCCGACCGCTGATTGGCATTTGAAGGCGACAGAATGGCTCTGTAAGGCAAAACGCCGTCATATGACGGCGGCTGCCAGATTGCGCTCACTGTGTCCGGGGAGGGCCAGGGAGCGGGTGCGGCGGATTCGATCTCCGCCGGCTACCCGCGATGCCCCCCCCCCCGGAGTGAAAGAATGGAGGTCCGTGTAAGTAAACACGGACCTCCCTTCTGTGAAGGGGGAAGGACTGCGCCGCCATTACTAGTAAAAAATAAAAAAAAATAAAAACCCCAGAAATGAATTCTCATCATCCATAAACGCGACCACTTTTGCGCAAACCAATCAATAAACGCCGATTGCGTTTTTTTTAATCACAAATATGAGGAAGAATATAAATCGGCCAAAACCGATGAAAAAAATGTTTTTTTATATTTTTTTTTGGATTTGTATTTTAGCAAAAAGTAAGAAATTTGGGTTTTTTTGCAAAATTGTCGCTCTTCTTTTGTTTATAGCGGCGATCAGAAATGACGCAGCGGTGATCAAATACCACCAAAAGAAAGCTCTATTTGTGGGAAAAAAAGGACGCAAATTTAGTTTGGGTACAACGTCACACGACCGCGCAATTTTCAGTTAAAGCGACGCAGTGCCGAATCGCAAAAAGGGCTCTGGTCCTAAAGTGTGAAATCCTTCCGGGGCTGAAGTGGTTAAACTCGTTTATTGGCCCATATTCACAGTACAATTCGTTCTGACAGACAACTGTGAAGGTTCCGTGACCACCGTACCCGAAGCTTCAGCTTGCGTGTCACCGGAACGTGGCCTGGTGCACCTTGCGTTCCATCTGACGCATTTCGTCACTTCCGTAACGTCTTCAGAGGTCCTGTGATTGTACAGAGACGAACCATCACATCCAAAGGTCGGATTGTAGACCTGAAGCGCACTTTGACTTATCCATACCGTACGGGTGGAGAGTCATTGGGATCTGGTAAGCAGGGTCGAGTACCCTCAAAGAACCTTCTAATTTTTCACAAGGCACAGCATGAGCACTTTATAAGTTTAAAAGTATATGGACTGTATAACTGGATAAACTACAAAGATAAAAAGAAGTCACCTTTTGCACTGGATTGCACTTGCACTTTGTAATAGGACTTTGGAGTAGGAACAAACATGAATTAATCATGCACAGTATATGTATTTGAATCGGCACTTACCCACACTGTTGTCACTTTATAAGGACTTATAACGATATATGATTATTATGCACACCTATTGCGGTTTAATTTTGCACAATTGAGTCATTGTTGGCACTTGATAATACTGGGTTATTTACAGTATCATTTGAGAGGGGAATTACTACCACTAGGCAAGCGCTGCTTGAACAGGATCACAACCCTGTTTCTATCTCTAAAACCTGTCAGTTGGCTTGTCACATTTACACACATTCATGGATGCCAAGACAGTTAGGAGTATATGTAAAACCCTGCTGTTGACATCCCATACATTAATGGCAGCAAAAGGGTTAAAGCTGAGCTCCAGCCTTTCCTTCAATCTTGCACAGTTGTACAGAGTCCTTTCCTTTACCAAAATTGCTTTCACTGCACTGCACTGAACTATAAGCTTCTACATCACAAGCTGCAAGACATCCAATACATCCTGCCTCATTTCCCAATTCAGTCTGCCTAGAAATGCCCACCCTTTCTGACTGACAACGACCCATTAAGGCATTTTGATATTTGCAAAACTTCTATCAAGAGCCCACCCACTGCTTGCATCAGAGCTCGAGGACTCTTGAGAGGGGTACTGAAGCCAGATGCTTGTGATGATTTTAGGAAAATATACACAGCACCATTCTGGCCCCTCCCATCAGCCATGTTCTGCTTACATTGTATAGAGAAACACATGAACACAATGATGATGTCACTGGATCTATAATAAGATATGTAATGAAAGCAGAATTTGTTTTTAACTTCATTGGTATGTTTATGGGGGGAGGGGTGGAGAAACCTGTTAGTGATCTGGTTGCTGCTGAGTTGTCTCATATACACTAAGGGGTTTGTTTCAAAAATATTTAGGGCTTGAATAAGGGAAGGATTAAAGCTGGCCTGAAGAAAATCAAAACTTATTAGGTCAACAGTCCATCTTGCAATGTTTCGCTGCCACTATTGTTCTCCTGTATTCCAGTGCATGTAAGCAGGTGTAGTCTGCTTCCTCCACTGTATGTGGCGCCTGACCAAAGCAGCCTCACAGCTTGCAGAGGAAGCCAGAGGAAACTTGGTTTCTCTATGGTTTTCTGGTTCCTGTAGACAGCGTCCCTGTTGGCTGTGCTGTTTTCAGGTGACCCTTGGCAGCCATCTTGGGTCAGCAGAGTCTTTTTAAGTCCCTGCTTCCCAAGTTTTGGTGCACATCCGCATCTGGTTAGTGTAGGGACAGGATCCACACCTGCCAGTGACAGTATTAGCCTATGGGAGAGGTTCCAGATGAGAAGCAAAAACATAGGGCTCGCACTTGCCTTGGACATTTTCCCATTTGGTTATGAGACAACCAGGCCATATTCTGTCCTTCCAGACAGACAATGTCAATTTGGCTGACACCTGCTCCTCTACACACTGTTGGTATTCGTGAGTGCTCCTGGTTGGGTACCCTCCAACTGCGTTTGTTGTGAACTGTTTGCCATGCCTACAATACAAGTTCTGCCTTTTCTGCAATGTAACTTCTACCTTTGCTACATTATAAGTTCTACTGATTGCATCTGGACTGTGTGTGAATTATTACTGCCGCACCATGCTGCGCTTACTCACAGGCAACCCTGATGTCATCATGTCAGCACTGCCTGAACGGTGATGAGCACCATAGGTGGGTGGTTGCCAAGTCTGCTTTATACCTCCATGCCCTGCGCCGCCCACCTTGCCTAGACCACTGACATCACTGCACTTCCAGCTGCCAGTTAGTTGGATATCAACCATGATGACCCAGCATATACCATGTGTAGGCTGCCTGAGGGGTAAATTGGGCTATACACTTCATCGCTATGGAGTCTCTAGTTGCACTTGCACACTGCAGCAAGGAGGGTAGAAAGGGGAAATGTTTACAATACCCAACACAGTAAAGAGATAGTCATTGTGGAGTGGGCCTTTGCTGCATCTGAGGTCTGCTTTGGGTATAAAAGATAAGAGGGGGTAGGTTAACCTATTGTACAAAGTAAACCTGCACTTTAAATGGCTTCACACATATCCAAGCAATTCTTGGATGTAAAAGCTAGAATCTGTAGCGGTTAAAATCTGGAAACAAAATTGTATCATGTAGACATTTTTTATTTTATTCTTTGTTTTTTTTATAATTATTGCAACTCATTGTAGGCATCACTCTATTATGAAAAGTAATCAAATTTTGTGAATTCAGTAGTGATAAAGCTCTACATTATCTCCTAATATTATCTATATGCAAAAGCTTAATCAGAAAATGATATTTTGATTATTAGTTTACAGTATCTGGTAATAAGATTTTTTTATGGCTCAGAGGAAATCCTGTTTAGTTTTCGGTATAACGCAAATCAAGACCTAAAAATTGCATACAATATTTCAAAGACCTCTGAACAATTCTTATTTTTATATATAAAGAAGATCAGTATTTTGGGTTATCCTAGACATTTTCTTGTTTTATATGATTACTGTATTGTGTAATAACTAGAGTTGAGCGAACACCTGGAAGTTCGGGTTCTGCTGGTCCGTCCGAACTTCGTGACAAAGTCCGGGTCCGGGTCCGGACGGAACCCGAACGATCGCACGGACCAAGGCAGGCCTGGGCCTGGGCCTGAAACAGTGCTTCAAGCCTGCCTGGTCGTCTTGGGCTTGAAGGTCCACAAGCGAGTTGAGATCAATAATGTGTTATGTCATTAGTATATTTTGTTCTTTTACAGATCCTATTGGGTTTTATGACTAGAAGAAATATATATTTTTATTCTTAACAAGTCTCCAGAAACTTTATAACATACGTTAAAAATCCAGAACTAAACGCAATATGGCTTTTGATTTGTCCTAAAGGAGACTCGGTATTTTTTTAGAATAATGGTCTATGACATTTGATTATTAGTTTTATAGTAAAAGACTAATTCGAAAACGTATAT
>BLSH010514190.1:1234033-1247126 GCA_018402905.1 Glandirana rugosa
ATCTGTCCTCAGAGCAACAGCACAGACAGCAGTAGTAAAGTAATCTATCTCAGGATGCAGGATCAGGTCTTAAAATGGCTAAAATCTGTCCCTCACGCCGTCAGCTTCCTTTCCCTATACTAACCCAAGGAGCATGTGACTGCAGCACTGTGACTCCAGCTTATAAAGAGGCTGGGTCACATGATGCACCGGCCAATCACAGCCATGCCATTAGTAGGCATGGCTGTGATGGCTTCTAAGGGCAAACCAGTGAAACGCTTGTTGATTGGCTGCCCTGCAGCTTCTCAACACGTGGAGTAAAATAGCAGAACCCCGGACCGAACCCGAACGATTTTTGAAATGTCCGGGTCCGGGTCCGTGCCACGGACACCCTAAAGTTCGGTACGGACCCGAACGTTACAGTCCGGGTTCGCTCAACACTAGTAATAACACAGTATCAATATTTTATGAAAAATGATATATTTTACTTAAGTAATAAATGTAATTTTATATGTCTAAACAAAAGAAACCCAAATGTTTGTAAGTATTTTCCAGTACCATTCTTTTAGAATTTTAACTGTTTTTAAAGGCAAAGGTGTACATTTGATAAATGGTGAAAGGCTGGTAATTGGTAATAAATGGTGATAACCCTTTTCACTACTTATTACAGTGATAAGTCCCTAGTGAGGTGTTTAACAACACTATACAATAAAATAATACAGGTAGGAACTAAAAATGAGAGAATAATCTTGTTCCTTCTCTTCGCCCTGTATTCACAATGATAAGAACAGAGAAACAGAATTGTAATGTACCTGTGTATCGAACATTGAAAGTGCCTTATCACTGTGATAAAAAAAGCTCCCTAGATTTATCACCAAGTCACACTTGTTTTTAAAGGCCCTTTTTAGGTGAAAGAGTAAAAAGAGACAGGAAGTTACCATTTTATACATTATCATGCATAACTGCAGGATTGCTCATGCTGTAAAGCATTCAATTGAGTGCTTTGCGGCATATAGCTTTTCATTTCCTCCTCTATTAACCTTCAGGAGGAAATTCATTAACACCTTTAGGATTGTTGTTTGGTGTGCGGATGTGCCAGGAAAGACGCATGTTATATTCAGTTTTGCAAGCAACAGTTATTTTGCAGTTTACATCCCCTAGATTTTAGACCCCTTTCACATAGATGCCTGTGTCATATATTTTTCAGCAATCAAGAAAGAAATGGACAATGGACAATGATTCCCTGTGGGGAAAATAAAGTTGACTGATAAGAATCTGTTGATATCCATTTCCCCATAGAGAGAAAAGAGATCTGTTTTCCATCTGTGTATTGATAGATAAAATGGGTGCCAGGACATCTGTGTGAAAGGGGCCTTAGAGTACAACACGTTTACTGGCAGTGTTCTTAAGAAATCTACTTTTATGCCCCATTCACAGGGGTGTTACCTGAAAAAGAAGCAAAGGGACCACGCTCCTATATCATAAATTACATATCAGAAATAGTGAATAAACAAATAAATCTTCATTTAAATTATACATGACAATTGTTAAGTCCATGTATAGATCCCACATGTGAAAAATGTCCTCAGTGAGTATAGGAAAGGTTCCTCTCCACTAGCAGGCAGACAGACAATGCACTCACCAGAGTTATAGACCCCTATTACAGTGAGTCAAATTGTGCATATGGGAAAATCCAAGATGTTATACATGAGGTCACAGGAATGAATCCAAACCGGAAAGAACACTCTCATGGTGCAGTATTTTAATTCATTTATTTAAAAAGGTTGCATTGCACTTACATCAAACAAGGCAAGGATCAGCATGTAATGTATAGAAATCGTAGGTTAGCGATCCACCTGTGTTCCAGCTGACCGGAAATGACGTATCTCAAACACTACCCAATGCAGTTTCAGCCTATATCTCACATCTTCAGGGGTATTCACTGAGGATGTTTATTCACATGTGGGATCTATACATAGATTTCACAATTTTTATGTATAATTTAAATGAAGATTTATTTGTTTATTCACTATGGTGATTTATGATATGTAATTTATGATATAGGAGCGTGGTTCCTTTGTTTCTTTTTCACTTTATAGGTGTTTTTTGCACTTTGCAACATGCTGCTCTTTATTGTGGTTTGTTTGTTTTTTGGTTACTGGTTTGCGCTGGTTTGAAAACTTTGGTTCCTATATTTTCTTTCACAGGAGTGTTACATGTCTGATCTGGCCATTGGTATAGATCCCCTGCTGAGGCAGATCTGTAAAGAAATGGATATCACACATGTGACATCATTTTTTGTTCTGTTATTACTCAACCTCCTGATGAAGAAAGTAATGGATCTATGTTCACCATCGACACCAGTTTATCATAATAACAGACAGAGTGGTTAACAAAGAGTTTAAATAGGAAAACTTCAAAACATCTTTTTTTTGTCAGAGAAATGTTCATTGACTATTAGGACAAAGCCATACAAAGTAGAGTACAGCAAAATACACATGATAATACACAACAACTAAAATATACTAAATAAATAAAAGAAATAAGAAAGATGTTGTCAATGAGTAAACACAGGACACATTAAAAACAGCAGTTGTAAATATAATACATTTGTTTAGTTTGCCATTGCAAGGAGAGAGTGGGGAAGAGGAGGTAGGCTGGGAGGCAGGGGCAGGGGGGCAGTGTATCCATGCCCTGGCTATATTAAACAAAGGACAGTACATCAGGGCAATGTCAGATAATACCAGAATACAGTTCCTTAAAGAAAAAAAACAGGATATCCTTCATCAGACAGTTATACCTTCAGAGTCTATCTAATTTGCCCAGATTTTATTGAATTTCTTAGGAGAATTTCGACTAACCTAAGTGAGCTTGTATATAGGTAAGACGTTATTAATCACCATCTTCCACTCAGCAATAGTGAGTAGTGAGGGTGATTTCCATTTTTTCAATATTTTTTATCTGGCATCACTTTAAAGGATAAGTTCACCTTTTGGAACATATTACATATTCCACCTGTATTTAGGGTGGAACATATAACATTCTTCTACCCTCACCCGCTGTAACGTTTTGTGAACTTTTTGTAAAGAATGCGGCCATGTGGGGCTCCGCCCATACGGCCATGTCATTTATCCACAATTCCTTGTGAGTGAATGAATGAACTAGGTGAGCCATGCATAGAGAAAACACTCCAAGGTGAGATGGTTCAAATCCTTGGAGGCGTGATATGAATCTTTAGGACTTTAGGAATGTTGTTCCGTGCCAGGTTGAGATCTTTTCTGGGGATGTAAACAACTTGACTGTTTCACTATTTTAGACACAGAGTGTAGCTGAGAAGAACAAGTTGCGTGGTATACTTTTTGACCGGAGTTTGGCTTTTACACCATCGATTCCATCCAACAATCTCCGAAGGTGTTTTGACAGAATTATCAGGAAAAATGAGAACTTTGCCATTTTCATAACAAAGCTCTCCCTGCAGTCTTGAGAACCAGATCAGGGTCTCTAAAACGGAGTAGCTTGAGAGTAATGGTGCAGGGAGGGGTATGTGTATCAGAATAAGGCTGGCCCTTTCTAGCACAAAGAATTTTGCTTTGCTTTCCAAAGGTTATATGCAAACATTCAGTGAACACAAGTGAATTGGCTCCCTCTGCCCCCTCCGCAGGTCTAGGATATGGAATTTGTTGCACCAATTTCTAGTCTCTGCATGCTCCACTCTGGCCTCCAGAAACTTCACTTTAGTTTGCAAGATGTGTAGAGACATCATGTCGTCATGCACAAGATTTTCCACATTACTCACTCGAGATCAAACCAGATCAAGCCAATGTCCATCTGTATGCTCTGTCTTCATGGACAGAGTGTTCTGGCAGCTAGTAATTGCCTCCATGACCACCTCCAAGCTAGCTGGGATTGGTGGATTATCAGGCGCAGGCTCCAGCTGAGTTGCCATTGTAGTGTAGCCAGCAGGCTGTGCAGCCAGTCTGTGCCATCAGGCTGTGCAGCCAGGCAGTTTAAGGTGCCTGCTTTCTTTGATGCCACTGGGGCCTGCCCAAAAAAGGAAGCAGCAGCAAGCACCAGGACAAAGCGTCCTGCTCCATCACCATCTTGACAGCCTCCCCCCAGAAACATTTTTTCTGAAAAAAACATTTAAACCTCTAAACTGCATTATTATAATAATACTATTCATTTTTCTTTGCACATGTGTATGTTTATTTTATATTCATTGTGCCTGTGTGCATCCTGCCCTACCCTTTTTTCCAGACTTTTTTATTAACATCACAGTGATATTTCACTGCTGCTTATCACATTATTTCACCATGATAATGTGCCACATAAACAGTCTGAAACTTTTCTTCAGCAATGATAAATTATAATTGGTTGATTAAACATCCCCATTCCCATTATGTCCAATTTTAAAATATCTTTAGATTTGTCTTGGTATTAAAGCCCGACTCTGGACTCCATGTATTCTAATCCAGTCAAATCTCCTTACCCCCCCCCCCCCGCAGGGAGGCTATTAAAGAAAAAATGTCCAGAGTTGGGCTTTAAGGGATACAATTTGGCTCGGTTCACACCTAAGTGGTCCAGATCGCGAACGGAATATCGGGCGGAATTGTGGCAAAACACGGAATGCGTTGGCAATGCCATTATTTCTTTCTTGCACCCCCAATGCAGAGCGATTTTGCCGACAAATTGCGCTACAAACACAGCAAAAATCGCAAACACTCCTGGCTTTGTGCCATGATTTGGTACATGAGCTTATTTGGAGCGTTTTTTTGGAGCGGAGGTAAGCCCATTCAAATGAATGGTGCTGCTCCAAAAATGCTCCACTAAAAATAAAAAAAAAAGCTAAAAAAAAAAATGAGCTGTAGTAGCTGTCGTTGTAGATCGCTCAGGTGTGAATGGAGCCTTAATCTTGTCCGTGTATATTTACAGTATCTACAGCTGTCAGTTGAGATTTCAAATGCCTGCATAATTAAAAGAAAACAAGGTGTGCAGTAAATATTGGTAATTGTTATACAAAATGGATTTACTAAAGGTCAATGTTTCATTTCTTGTATAGTGCATATGCATATTTATGATATATTGTGTACAATGTGTATCTTCAGTTAGTACTTTTTAGGTTTTTACAAATTATTGTGTATCTTTAGCCAATACACATTTGAATTTAGGTAATATTTTATATGTCCCTTTCCTTTTAATGATATTTTCATATTCATGTGTGTAGGTTCTCCCTCTATTGGCTGTGTTTCTAACCTTGCAGACAGCATAGCCAGTTAGCTGACTGCTAAGATAAAATCAGTTACAGTATAAGCTATCTAGAAATCTTATTGTATTCTGTGAATCATTTTGCTTCCATATGAATCCATAAATGTGTGCAAAGTGCGGTGGCACTAGAAAGAAAGAAAGAAAGAAAGAAAGAAAGAAAGAAAGAAAGAAAGAAAGAAAGAAAGAAAGAAAGAAAGCACATCACCTGTATATAAAATATAGTTGCTCTTTTACATATAAATATTTGAATCCTATTTGAAACTACTAGCATGCTAACTGTGTGTGTGTATGTATGTATGTATATATACATAACAAATTCTCTTTGAACTTTCCTAATTTTTGTATATATTTTCTTTGCAGTTGCCATGTACAGAGAGCCGTCATTGCATGATGTGGGAGAGACAGTGCCAAAGGCCCGTGTGACACCGAGTAAAAGCACAAGTGCATCTGCAATAATGAACGGGGGTAAACCAGTCACTAAGAGTAAGACATCATAGCCAGACCCTCAAGGGTGTTGTGACTCACTGAGCCCTTGGCACACTTGAGCATTTTATCCCCACCAGACTGTCCAAACTCCAGTGGTTGTATTAAAAGGAATATAAAAAGAAATTTAAAAAAAGTAAAAATGCACTGGCTCTTTGCTGTTCCAGAACCAATATGTTGAAGATGGATACAACTCGGTGTGTATCTCCTTCCTTCACAAGAAGACACCTGGGGAACCAGCTAAACTCAGACCATGGAATGCCCTACCAGATATGGAATGCCTTTTTAATATCTTATCCGTGACTGTGACACTTCATGTGAATGACATACTTCACAAGTACACTTGATACCTTGCCTGCTGACAATGACCCTTACCCCCTTTTGAGTCCAATTACAGCGAAATCCATGTGTTTAAGTTCTATTTTGTAGCACACAAATATTAAGTAATTTATAGTTAGACGCTGTAAACTGCGCTATAAAGGATTTCTCTAACCTTTTTTACAAGGCTGCTTGCACCACTGTCTGTGACCTTTTTGCAGGGATTGCGTTCCTCTAGAACTTGAATGTTTCAGATGGCTTAGTTATTAAAGCAATCAGGGAATCAGGAAGCCTTCAAATCGCTACTCTCTAAACACTTTTATTCAAACAGGACTTAAATACCGGTCAAGTGTGACAGCAGATGTTGTGCTTCAGAAGTTGGTGATAAATACTAGAGGGATATATGTCAAACACGCCCAGTGAGAAATAGGCTGAGACTAGTGTTTGATACACCCTATACTTTCCTTTTTGTGTGTTTTATACATATCACAGGCTTACTGGTAATGGTGACATTTGCCTTACCCAGTAAGCAAGACCCACTTGCTTTTTAATATGGTGGGTCCATAGAATTCTGTAGGCCTTGTAGGCCTGAATTAAGGCTCATTTTTCATCTATAATTCCTTATATTTAAAACTGTCAACATAACGAGCAACTGTTCTTCTAGCTACAATTATTCAAAAAAGAAAAATTATCTTTTTTATTTAAACAAGTTCATGTTAAAGTGCACCCATTGTCAGCTCAGGAAGGAGGTGGCCACTTTGTGGCCTAAATAAATACTTGTGAGAATACTGATGATTCTTCCAATATATTAAAAAACACACCAATACCATTATTGGTAAATTGGTCATTCAAGTAGCTTTTAAGCTTGCAAAAAGGCTGCCTCCATTTTGAGATCATAACTTTGTCTCTGGCAGTTCCTGCAAATTAGTTTTGCTAAGCATGGGCACATTGTTTGCCGTGTCCCCTTTTTGTGCAACAGCAATGCAAGTCGTATCTGAACACCATGTTTTAATATTTTCCAATTTGCTAAAAAACAAAGACGCAAATACAATATTTAAGGTAAGCATGTAGAGTCCAGTAGTATTAATTTCCACACTAAATTCTGCATAGTCCTAACATGATATCTTCAGGAACCAGAATTTACATGTTAAAGGTGCCTTTCTTAGGTTGTGGCATATTTTACACAAATCTACTTTATGTGGAACTTGCAAGCGAATCAGAAGTCATTAGGTGCCTATTGTATGTCTGTCATGTGACTAGGTTTTCACAAAGGCATTGGGTTCCTCACAAGTAACAGTTACCAATTCCATCAAGTTGTCCATCCATTGTATACAAGATACAGTGAGGTCATTCTGTAAACATGAATAAAGAAGGTACACTTCCTTGAGTAATCCTTACCAGATAAAATAACTGTCCACTGGGGCATCGTAAGTGGAAAAAATATAAACTTTATTTGGCTGTTTTAGTTGGCAGAAACGGGTACCTCTGCTATTTTCCGCTTTTGCACAGTGTCTGCTAAAATGTGTTGCTTCTTTTAAATCACAATGCTTTATAGCTGTTTATGGGATCAACATGTTTGCTAATGAAGCATTTACTGCAACCATTTTATTTCTGGAATCTATTCGCAATGATTTAAATGTGAGCTGTTTAGACTGTTGAGAACATTTGCTGCTAAGCCACATTCACTGCTCATAGTTATCACTCACATATTTGCTATGTCAAACAGCTATTGCTTGTCCCTCTCATGACAGTGAAGCACATTAGCAGACATTCTCTACTATGTTCTACAAAGTGAGAAATTAGCCAATGTATAATAATTAAAATTGCACAACATAGATTTCATTATAACCTGTGTGGGGCTGGTGTCCCAATTTCAGGTATAGAGTCCCAATCCATTGTCATAACAGTCTACATACAGGGCTCTGCGCCCAGCGAACCAGTTGACTGGTCGAAATTAAGGCTGAATTTATTTTTGTAAATGAAGACTATGTTATGTATGTGTTATATAATCTTTGTTTCTTTTAAGTTTCTACAACTTGTGTAAGAGGTTTGTTTTTTTTTTTTGTGTTTTTGAATGGCTGTTTTATGGGATTATTTCTTTTTTCTTTTATTATGTTGACGCATATGACAGTAATATTTGTTGTCTGTGTGTTTCTTTGCTTAAGTTCTTTTAGTTTGGTGTCTCATCTGTTGCATGGGAAGAGGGTGGCGATGATCTGCATGTAGTAAGCTATGTGTATCAAGAAATGTTGGTATGTATTACTAAATTGACATACATACAGTATATGCAAAGCGTTTGTCTGCATTGTACAGTTTATGTGTTTAATATTATTTGTCGTACACACAATTGCAACATATTAAATAAAAATGTTTTTTACAAAGAAAATATATAAACCATTCACCAATTTTCATACAATACAACATTATAAAAGGGCTTGCACTGGACACAGTTAAAAGTAAGCTACAGGCAAGTCATATATAGTGCTAGATAATGTTCCCTAAGATATAGAGTACTATATAATGTTCCCCAAAACATACCAAAGAGTGTTCTAACCTAGTGTTCACCTCTTATGTGTTAAGGAGAATATGTCAGTGCAGTTAATAATAAAAAAAAATTCTAACCACAAATGGAAACAAATACAATCAGCTACAAATGTGTTGTGTCTAAAGTGTTAAATAGTAAAACTGTTCATTTTACAATTGCAAATATTAGCTTATATTCTTCCAAATATGCATGTAGGTGCACATGTTACATCCCCAGAATGCACATACTTTTTCATATATAATGGTTTCTGACTATTGTTTAAAAAATCAGCGCAACAAGGACCTCCTTTTCCTTGCAAAACATTTATAAATGGCTTATTGGTTATAGAGAGGATGAATAACCATTTGTACAATCTTGGTTTGGCGATGTAATCTAAAAGGAATGTTATAATTATACATTATTATTTATTTTCTTATTAAAGTTTTTCTGAAAAATTGTTCCATGCCAGACTGATTTGGTCACTGATTTTTAGGAGTTGGGGAATGGGGTGCCTTGTACAAATGTTTACATGAATGTCCGTTCCTTGTGCAGGATTATTGAATCAATAGTACATGTGTTTAAATACATTTTTGATTGCACTATATTATTCCACTGAATTAATCTAAATTTACTAATCAGCGAGTGGCTTTTGAACTTGTACAAATTTTGTAAAACAAGAGTTGTCCACACAGTTGAAGGGTTATGTGGATTGAAGGCCCTGCATTCACAGTGATGATAGGGTGTACAGCCAAAAAAAATCCCAGTTAATGGCTTTTTGAAGCAGATACATTTAATGAACTAATTCAAATGCCTCCTTTATGTTCCATAGCAACCATTTACAAATCTGCCAGGGATTAGTTACTTATTGGTAACAGAAGAAAATTAATGGCTATTCTGGTCAGAAGACAGCCTATGGTTCCCTATGATAAATGCTAAATATTTTCTTTGTAATTAAAAAAATTAAACTAAATTCTATGCCTGTGTTGCATGGACTACATACCCACAGAAAAACATGATCACATAATATACCAAGTAAAGCTATTGTACTATTAGTTTATTACATAGCTTTGTCTCCTCCAGTCATTAAAGCCCAATTCTGAGATCAATGTGCACCTCCCCATATTTAGTTAGTTGTGATCATTTAAATTATTTCTTTAAATTAATTGAAGTAATGTAACGCCCACTGTTGCTTTCTCCTTGTCTTGAGCAAGGGGCTGTGTGTGGGCCTTAATGGCACTGGTGTATCAGAATGTTCTAAAGCAGTGGTCCGCAACCTCATTCCTCAAGTACCCCCAACGGGCCATGTTTTGGGAACTTCCCTTAGAAAAAATAGCTCTTTTCAATACCATGCCTTTGATATTGATGTAAAGCACCTGTACAAAGTAAAGGAAAACCTGGAAACATGGACCGTTGGGGACACATGAGGACTGAGGTTGAGAACCACTGTTCTAAAGCATCTTTGATCTGAAAACTACAGTTCCCAGCAAGCAATATGTTTTTATTGCTGCTTGTGACAGATAATGAACAAGTCTGGATGTTTCATGGGGTGTTCTTTGAATCTGACAAAAAATCTTATATGTGTTATAATTTGCTGATACCCACTACCAAAAATGTCAACAGTTAATATAGGCTGTGTAATGATGCAACTGCTTGCGGTCAAAAACTTCAGGTTCCTATAACTGCTTGGGCTCACTGAAATAGGCTGGATGATGCTGGGTGTCATCTATCCAGGAAGTGGGGTGGTGTCTAACATACAAGAATACAGGATGAGAAGAGGAACACGGTAGTGTTGAGAAAGTGAGTATTGACTTCCGAGATTCCAAAGTGAACTGGTAAAATGTATTCCAAAGCCTAGAAAAAAAAGAAACTTAAGTTGGGTTTTAACTATTGTACACTAAAAAGCTTGCAGTCAAAACTGTTTTATGAAAGTAATGCAACTTGATTTCCCATGTAATATTAGTCATGCATATGCCTTTCTTTTTTGTGGAAAACCATGCAAAATGAAGTATGTCAGAAAATGAGAGCACTGCTAAATATAGAGCTGAATGTCAAGAAACAATGCCTTTGGCTGCCTTGCATACCATCATTCCAGAGAGGTTGTGTGCATGGCATTGCTTCTTATTTAGAAGGACAATGGCATTTGTCTAGCAGGGAACACAGTATAGCTAAAAGGATAAGAAAGGAAATGTCAAGGGAAATGGAAATGAATAAAGACAATCTAAACTTATGTTATATGTTATATGCCATGTTTGCTCAAACTCTAGACAACAGAAATAAAAATATTTCATAGGTGATACGATCTAACAAAGAGTACAATGTGCCAAAATGTACAATATAAATTAGTACTTATATGATTCTTAATTATAAACAGGCGACTGCTGGTACTCCCCCTAGCAGTGAAATGACAGAGTGTCTGCGTTTTTTCATCTCTGGTATAGACCAACCTAGAGATCTGAAATTGCTAAGGAACTACAAGTCTCGATATGCCCAATAAATCAAGTGAAGGGTTTAATATGCAAAATTTAGTTGTAGGCTACTTTCCTATGCAAGATGTCTTTAAATTACTATTATGTAGTGCACTTCCAAAAATTATGGCTCCTATATTGTCCCAGAAAGAACACATCCTAAAAAAGCTAACAAATGTGTTATTTCTTTTATAATGGTTGAATAAAGTGTCAGCTCTGTCTTTAGACATAGGGTTTACGTATTTATTTTTCTCTAAATCTTTATACATGTAGAGGTCTATCTCTTTCCATGTGTGTTATGTGTTATTATATAGGGCCATATGTATGTGCTGCACTTTTTCCAAACAACTTTGAAATATTAAATAGATTAAAAAAATATGTGTCATGTTACATTCTTTTTACACAGTATTGAAAGCATTATTGCAATCAAATGACCACAAAGTTATGTATTTGTCTAACATACCCAGCAAACAAAGATTGACCTCTTCTGCTTGCAAAAAATCAAATATACCTTCTTGAAAATCAGTTTATGTCTCTTATGTCTGATGCAGCAAGCAGATCCTGAAAACATCTTCTTCATTAAAGCAACCACAACATTAGACCCAGCTTGGAAGAACATACATTTTGTAGTTTCTCTGCAGTGCTTCATAAGTCTAGAGCATTGCAGATGTGGTCCGTCAAGGGATTTAGGAAAACTAGACTTGCGTTACTATTTTGCTTATTATGCTGTTATTCAGCATCCTGTCTGTTAGTATACTCAAATCTTTCCCCGGAGTTAAGGTAACTTTCACAGCTTAAAATAATTACATTTTCAGTGTTCAGAGATATAACTTGTTTATGTGCATTTTTTCCCAAAAGACAGACAATACTTGATTAATTTTATATAATATTAGCAACATGGCTAGTTATAGTGTAGATATTACTACCAGTAAATCAAGTTTGAGAAAGTCTAAACATACCAGCATTACATTTTTTTATAAGAACAAAATCAAGTTAGTTATTTTTCAACAAATGATGTATTGAAATTCTGTCAGCTACCCTATTGATCACTAAAGCCCTAAACACAGATGGCAGTTTTAGATCTTTGCTTGTAAATACCAGTTTGCGCCAACATATGAAAGAGTCTATAAAGCATTTTTTAAGCGTTGAACAGCTAATTTTGAAGCTCTTAAAGTAATTTTCTGCTGTAGCATAGGTGTGTAAAATTGAGATTCTAATTGGAGCGCTGGATGTCACTTTAAAGGCCAGTTCACACTGGTACGACATGTGCTCCGACTTCCAGAGCACAAGTCGCATGACATGTCAAAATCAATGGTTCCCTATGAGAGCCATCTTAAGTGGTCTGACTTATGTCAGTCCGACTTTGAAAATGATTCTGGAGTACTCTGGTCCAACTTGGGCGCAATTTCAGGCCATTGATTTGAATGGAAGTCGGGATTATCATCTTAACTGATCTGACTTCTGTGTGCTCTGAGGATCTTGAGGGGGAACCCCATACCACGATTAAAAAAAAAATGGTGTGGGGTCCTCTCCAAGACCATACCAGAGCCTTATCTGAGCATTCAGCACATCAGGTCAGGAAAGGGGGGACAAACGAGCACCCCCTGCTCCTGAACCATACCAGGCCACATGCCCTCAACATGGGACAGTGGGTACCTTGCTGTTGATAGGGACAAGGACCTCTTCCTGACAACTGTGGGCAGTGGTTGTGGGGGTCTGCGGGCGGGGGCTTATTGGAATCTGGAAGCCCCCTTTAACACTCTCTTCTGGTCTCCACCTTCTGTGCAATCTCGATGCTGCTCCCTGTAAGAAGTGAAAGTTATTTCTTGAACAGTTTTTGGTAGAGAACAGAAATAAATGTGAGGTGACGAAAAAATCCCCATTTACACATCCCCATGTTACATGGGGTACGAGTAAACGTACCCCCCCGGCCCTAGACGCCCGGTGGAACAATTTCCCCCGAAGGTCTAAGGTTATTCGGGGGCGGGCGTCTGGGGGTGTTGGTGACGGGTGTCAACAGTCCTTCTCCAGGAACAGGGATAGTTGTCGTTCCATGGGT
>BLSH010514190.1:1247413-1261883 GCA_018402905.1 Glandirana rugosa
CGGGGTTAATAGGAAAAACATTTATAATTTGCATAGTATAAATGGACGAGATACGTTGCTAAAACGTGTCTCGTCGGTGTTAAGAGGAACAAACCCCAGGAGGTGGTCATGAGAACCGAGGAAGAGGGAAAGTTCATGTTGGTATCGTTCGGGGGACGATACCCCCGTGATCACGCCTCATCTAGGACTCGGTCCTACGTCGTTTCGTGTCAGGTTGTGGAGCGAGGAAGGAATGACCTAAACTAACTGTACCCTTACCGAGGAATATCGAAGATGTCGAGAGCCCGTGTCGCGACTTAGTTCTAACCCGAGTCCATTCATAATTCCCCCATGACCCCCCCTCGACTAGTGTCTTCCAAAAAATGTAATTCAATCTCTTACGTTATTTTTTTTTGGACTACTGGTGGAGGACCCCAAACAAGGAGAATTGTGGCTGCTCTGTGCAAAATCGTTGCATAGAGCAGGTAAATATGATACGTTTAATATTTACAAAAAGGATAATTGGGGCTGCTCTGTCCAAAATCATTGCACAGAGCAGGTAAATATGACATGTTTAATATATACAAAAAACTGTACCTTTTACAATCACTTTAAGATAACAAAGTAAGCTTTTTTTGGAGAAAGCAATGGTTTGGTGATATTGCCCCTACTAGAAATTATTTTATTTTCTATGTAATCTATAGACATAAAGATGTAAAAACAACTAAAAAGCACACAATTTTGATAAGAGTTAGTTTAAAATAAATAGTAATAAAAGTATAAATGTTACTCTATAATTTTTCATTTTTTTAATGAAACAAAAATTTCCATTCTGGTAAAAATGTTGCAAAAGTATTTTGGGCAATTTAAAAAAAAATGTCCGTGGCATAAGACTAGTCACAAAAAGACTTCAACCAATATAAATATGCACTTCAAAAATACAGTTCCTGACTGCACACTGCCAAGCAAACCTATTTTATCTCTACTTTGTTCTCCACCCATTAAGCCTCGTACACACGATGCTATTGCTGTACAACCGCATGTCCAACTTTTCCCGAAATAGGCTGTCCGTGATTTTGTCTAGCATACTGACGGTAGTCAAATTATCGCTCGACAAAGCCAAACGCAGTGACGTGTTACGAGCATATGGAGGGGAAGTTCAGGTGAATGTGAATTGTAAATTACGGACGCAGGTTTAGACCACCAAACACTTCCTGGATTCCGAGCATGTTTGTTTGTACTTACAACTTTTGTTTATCCAACTTCTGTACACATGAGCCAAAAATCGGACGACGCCTTGTCGGCAGACAAAAGTTTTCTAGTTTGCTCATGCAACTTCTGTTGGACGATAATTGAAAATCGGCTGTCGAATGGAGCGTACTAACGATCTGATTATTGTACGACAGTTTTCAGACGATACTTGTACTGTGCCTTACCTCCCTCACTGTCCAGGAGATTGCCAATAAATTCAAAAATAATATTGAAATAATTCATCTCTACCGTACAGAGATCTCCCCCACTTAACAACCCATGTCCACGGGTACACTCAACACTTCCCTCATTCAATTCCGCTAGTATAAACAAGGTTGCTAAACTTTTTTCTAATGTCCACCTAACCTCCTGCCCCCTGGACCCAGGTTCCCTCTCAAATACTGCAGTCACACTCTACACACACTCACTTTTTCAATCTGTCCCTCTCTTCTGGCAGTTTGCCCAGCTCTCTAAAACATGCATTAGTCACCTCCATACTTAAAATGCCTTCCTTGGACCCCACCAATCTTAACAGCCTCATCTCCTTACTCCCCTTTTCCCCAAACTCCTTGAATGCCTGGTCTACAACCAACTGAGGGACCATCTCGTTAAGAATAACCTCCTTGATCCCCTTCAGTCTGCATTTCACACTCAACACTGCTCTTCTAAAATTCACAAATGATTTACTAACAGCTAAAACTAATAGACACTATTCTGTACTCCTACTTTTGGACCTTTCTGCTGCCTTTCATATGGTTGACCATCCCCTCCTCCTCAAAAAACTTTACTCTTTTGGTCTCTGTCACTGTACTCTTCGCTGGTTCTCATCCTACCTATCCCACCACACCTTCAGAGTCACTTACAATTCTACTACCTCTACACCTCTTCCTTTATATGTTGGGGTCCTTCAAGGTTCTGTTCTTGGATCTCTCCTATTTTTGATCTACACCTCCTCCCTGGGTTAGCTGATAGCTTCCCATGGCTTTCAATATAATTTCTATGCTGATGACACCAAAATCACTCTCTCTTCCCCTCAGCTTACAACATCAGTCTCCTCTCGCCTCACTAATTTACTGACCAACATATTAATCTGGCTGTCACACCACTTTCTTAAACTCAATCTATCGAAAACCGAGCTCATATTATTTCCTCCCCCTCATGCCTCTTCCCCTGACTTCTCCATAATAATGGATGGCACAACCAGTCACTCCATGTCAGTGTGCTAGGTGTAATCCTGGACTCTAAACTCTCCTTTTGGCCCCACATCCAAGCACTGTCCAAAGCTTGTCGCCTCAACCTCAGCAACATCTCTAAAACATGCCCCTTCCTAACCAATGACATCACAAATCTTCTCATTTACTCTCTGGTCATCTCTCACCTTGACTACTGCAACTACCTCCTCATTGGATTACCTTTACATAGGCCAGTGGTTCTCAACTCCGGTCCTCGGGACCCACTAACAGGTCAGGTTTGCAGGATAACTAAAATACATCACAGGTGATATCATTTGCTGCTCAGTGATTGCAGTATTCTAGTCTGCATCTCCCCAAGGTAATACTTAAAATCTGGCCTGTTGGTGGGTCCCGAGGACAGGAGTAGAGAACCACTGACATAGGCTATCCCCCTTTCAGTCTATCATGAATGCAACTGCCAGACTCATCCACCTTACCAGCCGTTCAGTGTCTGCTACCCCTCTCTGCCAATCCCTTCACTGGCTGCCACTCACCCAACAAATTAAATTCAAAATACCAACAAAAACTTACAAAGCCATCCACAACTCAGACCCCAGCTTCCTTTTCACCTCCTCCCATGCTCACCTTGAGGACTTTTCATGAGCCTCTCACATCCTATGGAACTTCCTACCCCAATCTGTCCAGCTATTTCCTGCTCTGTCCTCTTTTAGGTGATCTCTGAAAACCCTTCTCTTCAGAGAAGCCTATGCTGCCTCCACCTAAAAAACTGTATTTCCACGTTCTCTATCAGCTCATCACCCACAGCTCTTACTTTTTGTATCACTTGACCTTCCTATTTAGATTGTAAACTCTAGCAAGCAGGGCCCTCTGATTTCTTCTGTATTGAATTGCATTCTAACTGTCTGCCCTCGTGTTTTAAAGCACTGAGCAAACTATTGACACTATATAAATCATGTATAATAATAATAATAAAAATAATAATATTTTAAAAAATATAGATAGAAATATATTAAAATATAATATAAATAATGTTAAGGGTATAAGGAGGGAAAGGAGTTAGGGATAACTGTGGTTAATAAAGAGTTAAAGAGGAACACATTTTATGCAAAGAAAACGTTTTTCTATTTATAAGGTTACTTTAACTGACATATATGCAGATCAAATGTCAACCAACTGTAATGTAAGTAATAAAAGTAATATTTTTATATTGTATTTCCCTAAGCCCCTGAAAAGTGTGTACAAACATTGCTTATAAGTGGTTTACAAAGCAAAGACTGCTATGGAGGCAAAAATTGCTGCGGAAAGCAGCAGTGGGGGAGAGGGGCAGTTTACTTCAGTGAAATTTTTTGGGTGTACGTAACACACCTAAGTTTCTCAGCTCATTAAGGGCTTTAAGGCCCTTTCACACTTATGCGACTTGTCCTGTGACTTGGGACTGCAGAGTCGAATGACAAGTCGTACCCATGATTTTCAATGAGTACCGTTCATATCTGTGCAACTTCAAAGTAGTCCCTGCACTACTTTGGTCTGACTTTGATGTGACTTGAAGTCCATAGACCTCATGATTACACAGGCATTGCTTCAAGTCGCAGCAAAGTCATGCGACTTTCAGGTCGTACAAGTGTGAAAGGGGCCTAAACAACACATTGGAAGCATGAAATATGTTTTGTTTGTACACAGGTGCTGAAGACATTTGGACTACAGATTACAAGCAAAATCAAATGATAACCATGTGTTTAGGGCCTAATGTATATGTATAATAATATACACCAGTTTCATAAGGAATACATTTATATTTACTTGTGTGTACTATTTACCTACTATTCCACGGTGTCTTAACAGGCATGTGAACAATAAAATACTGTCTCCCAAGTAAATTATTGTTGAGTAGTACATTTGATTTGGTCTTTTTTGAAAATAACCTGCATTGCTTCTGTGTTTGTTTTGGGTGTATATACTGTATATCAAGTTAGTGTATACACTTTACAGTACATTATCTATAGGATTCCAATAACCTGATGAGATTTGTTCCATGATTACTGGATTAACCCCCAAAACCTAATGATTTTAATGTTTATAGGTGCAAAATCCCCACCTTAAATGCACTAATAAAATACAAAGAGGTGTATTTATAACAATTTGGAGAACTGTTTGTTCTGTGAAGCTTCATACACATTCATTCAGTGTGACTGGGGCAAAATGAACATAATTGGGCTATTTTCTCTCCAGGTCGAAGTTATTCTTTTTACAGAAAAGGATAAATCAGGAAAACACCACATTATGGCCACTAGATAATAAAACATAAATCGTCTTATAGTATAATCATGGGCTCTTTCTAGTGCAGTGGTTCTCAACTCCAGTCCTCAGGACCCACCAACAGGTCAGATTTTAAGTATTACCTTGGGGAGATGCAGACTAGAATACTGCAATCACTGATATCACCTGCGATGTATTTCAGTTATTCTGCAAACCTGGCCTGTTAGTGGGTCCCGAGGACAGGAGTTGAGAACCACTGTTCTAGTGGATGTAATGTGGTATTTTCCTGATTCATTCTTTTCTGTTTGTATAATAATACAAAACCTGGAGAGAAAATAGCCTAATAACATTCATTTTTGCTCCCATTCACACTGAGCAAATGTACATACCGTTTCACAGGATAAATATATTTGGATAGTTTTCCAAATACACCCAAAGGGGTTTATTCACTAAAGCTAGAGAGGACAAAATTAGTCACAATTCCTCAGAGAAACCAATCAGCTTCCAGGTTTTATTGCTAAAGCTTAATTAAACAAGTTGCGGTTAGAAGCTGAATGGTTTCTCTGCAGAATTGTGACAAATTTTGCCCTCTCTAGCTTTAGCAAATAAGCCTCAAAGTGTCCTATTTTATAATTAAGCAGTTTTATCAAATATTTTTATATAAAAAAAGAAAATAGCTGGTTGGGTGGCTTATACCTACTAACAGAGGCTCTAGCCTTCCCCCTACTCTACTGAAAAAAGGGGTTTTTCTTTTTCATTACTACCTGTTTTTTTATCACTACTGTCCGGTGAAACCGTTGCCTGCTTTGGCTGGACATGCACTTAAAAAGAAAGCTATTTTGGACAGTCTTGCCAAATGATAGAAGAGCTACAATTCTTACCCTTGCTTAAAAAAAGCTGATTGAGGTGCTCTTGAGTGCTAATAATATTAGCAAAAGCCTAGGCATTTGGTTATATCACCTTTGTTGAAGGAAAGGTTTAGAGTTTAGACCAGTGGTTCTCAACTCCGGTCCTCAGGACCCACCAACAGGCCAGATTTTAAGTATTACCTTGGGGAGATACAGACTAGAATACTGCTATCACTGAGCAGCAAATGACATCACCTGTGATGTATTTCAGTTATCCTGCAAACCTGGCCTGTTGGGGGGTCCCGAGGACCGGAGTTGAGAACCACTGGTTTAGACCTTTGAATCCCTACCTTTAACAGAGATTGAGACAAGATATCTTGGCTTTTGATCATGTAACCCGCACTTGCAGCACAAATTTGCATACTGTACTTTAGCTCTTTACTCATCACATGAAGAAAGTAGTTTAAAAGTAACATTGCAGTATACATCTTTTTTAATGTGTTCCCTAATTGAAGAAAGAGTGCTGTATAGGTAAATATGAAGATGCTATTAGGATATTTCTTGTGTTCAACAGTTGCTGGAGATATTTACTGTTTTGAGCTTGTTTCTTCAGTATGTGCTTGCATCTCATTAGTGCTTACGTCAGCTGCATTGCATGATCATCAAAAAGCCATGGGAAAAAAATTACTATGCTTGCACTGGTTAGATAAAATCACAAGCTAAAATATTGAGCTTAGTCTGCCACAATCTGTTTAATACTGGTTAACTATCCATTTATTTCATCTGATCCACGACATTGGTGTGTATGGTCTATCATAAAAGCCATAGAGAAACAGCACATATTTGCCGTATATGGAAGTCAAAGGAAGTCACTACTTATGACTGAACGTTTATGGTCAAAAAATATTGATTATTCAATTGAGTTTCAACTTAAAGTGATACTAAAGTCTCAGTTTTTTTCATTTAAAAAATAACAAACATGTCATACCAGCTCCGTGTAGTGTATTTGAACAGAGCAGTCTGAATCCTCCTTTTCTCTGGTCCCACTTTGGTGCTCCTGGCCCCTCCCACTTACTTAATTTGCTATGGGGGCACCCGAGCTGAGCCGCAGCTCTGCATGTCCATTCAGACATGGAGCCATGGTTCAGCCCTCCCCCCTCTCTCCTCATTGGCTCACTGACTTTGATTGACAGCAGCTCTTCTGTCCCAGCCAATGAGGAGGGAGAGTCCCGGGCAGCTGAGTGTGCAACATTGCTGGATCGAGAAGGACTCGGGTAGGTGTTAAGGGGGCTGAGGGGGCTGCTGCACACAGGAAGTTTTTTTACCTTAATGCATAGAATGCATTAAGATAAAAAAACTTTCTGACTTTACAACCACTTTAAGCTGTAAATATGCTTATAAAAAATAACCATTGAAGTGACTAGTCTCAGGTGATATACTGAGAATAAAGGATTCCTTTTACATAAGTTGTACCTGTTTATCTGCTGCCCTGTCCCCTCTACAGCTGTTCAAAATACCCAAGTTGGACTGCATTTCCAGGCCTCAGAAGGCAGAGGAATCTGCTTCCACACACTGCACAGCATAGAGCAGGGTGCTGAATGTAATATGAGACCTGAGTGGAAGGTAAGGACACCCATTCTACACATTCGTATATGGAAACATGCATACCTTCCAACCTTTTGAGATGGGAACAAGGGACAACAATTAGCAAAAGTATTTAGGAATAGGACACACCCCTCTGCCATGCCCCATAAAAGAAAATGAAACAAAAAAAGATTAGTTAAACCCACAAGTGCTTTATTTTACCACTAGTATTACTTTATACTGGCATTTGAAATTTACAAACAACATTGTGAAACACTTACTGAAAGATAAATAGTGCATTTTATATAGAACTATATAGATCAAACCAAAATGAGGGACAAATGAGGAGGAAAGAGGGACAGAGGGACTTTTCCTCCAAATCAGGGACAGTCCCCCAAAATCAGGGACCGTTGGAGGCATTAAAACACTACAAGATTATCTTTCTTTCTTCTTTTCAATATTTTTATTGAAGTTTATCATACCAAACAAAGAAATTGCAAATACAGATTATCAAAACTAAACCTACAAAATTTCAAAAACCGGTACACATTTGTTGCAGAAGATATGCAGTACGGGTAAGTATAATAATCATTCAAAATACACAAAAAAAAAACAATAAAGAGGCATGGTAAGGATCAAAGTAAATAACTTAAGAAATCAGACAGACCGATAAGGACATCAATACGGCTACATAGTCATAGAAGTCACTTCTATAAGCTTATGGAAACACAATATAGGACAGATCGACCCCCGGCTTAGACCGAGTGACTGAGTATGTGCCCTCTAGAACAGGCCCTGCAGGAAAAGGGACCCTCTAAGAGGTCACCTTTGGGCGCCTCTGCATAAGAGACACCCTGAGGGAGAGCCCCCAGGTCCCCGGCACCCCCAATGGGAATTATCTTTCTTTCTTAACACGAAAGTTCTTTTATGTCTATTTATACTATAGCCACATTTTGGAATTACATCAACAATGTGAATAAATACATTTAGTCAATTAAAGTCCAGTACATCCTTGTTCAAAATGCTTTCATTTAAATGATCCTAAACAATACAGGCAGCAAGTTTGGTGTTCAACCAACGAAAACCCTTTTTTGCTTACTGGGAACTAATAAAATTGCATGCCAATATCCCATACATTCCTGCTATGGTGATCATTTTTCTAACTTTAAATTTTTTGGCCTACAACATGACTGGCTCTTCTGGTTATAATCTATAGGTACACTTTAAGAAGAAGAGAAATTGATTACTAATAGTGGTACTTTACTTTTAAAATTGATGCTAATTTGGTAATTGCATGGGAAAATTAGCTTCTTCTGTTAGCAACCATATTTGTGTGCCTTCATGAAAGCTAGCTGATAATTTGTCAGTTATTAAGCTAACTGTGCTTGAACTCTTTTAGTGAACGAAGCCCTTGAAAACAGACCATGAAGGCATATTTCAATATTTATATTGTTTAACTAAAACTGTTTACATACAGATACATCATTCTGTTATTTTTATTTGAACCCAAATATATGCTTGAAATGAAGGTATATTCCAAATAACCAAGCCGTTATGTCCTATGAGAAAGGTATTCAGAAGTTTTTTACTTGTTATTTTTTTTACAGAAGTGTTAACAAGGAAATTAAAAATTGGAAATCAAATTATATGCTTGTTTCAATAAAATGGTTTCACCTTTTACATTCTGTTGATTTTGGTTCCCATTTGTCTATTATATAATGCTCAGGGTGCAACTTCCAGTCTAATATCCATACAAAATAAGCATAAATACATATATCTCTAGTTTATAAATCTAGGGCTACATCAGCCACTTTTGGCAGTCCCCTCATCTGTTGTGCATTGAAATCAATGTGCTGCTAATGGGATAATTGCTAGTCGTTGCCTAAATTTCAATTGCATGAGCTAAAATTTGCATGCAAGTCCAAGCCTATAATGGTTATGGAGTGTGTTTTTGGATTGCATGCAACACAGAAACGCATAAAACATTCATGGCTGATTATAAACAAACAACAGACCTTAGATTGCTGTCAACAAAACCAAAAGCAGTTATCTAAGGAAAATTTAAGCAGGCTAATATATTTTTGCTCTTGAAGTTAGTCAGAGGTATATTTGCAGGCTGTAAAATGCCCATAAAGTTTTATCATCTTTTGAGTTTTTCATAATTTGTGAGATTGTGCAGCAATCATCTTATGAGTACATCTCATTTATTTCTTTGAATTGTTTAGCATACAGGACAAAGTAGAAGGGTCACATAATTTCCTCCTACCCAATGCACATACACAATTTATTGACTCTTGTGCCACTTTGTTTAGCTGCTGGAACCAGGGAAAGCGAGCCCTATATAACATGTAAAAACTGAAACAAATGTTTAAAATTACTTTCAGTAGTAGCTTTAACAGACCAAGAGGGAGCAAAGCAGGTTAGGGTCTACATACATTTAATGCTACATTTACTTCTTTTTTAATTTACCTGATTGCTTTTCCTATGCGTAGGGTTTCCTTTTCAGATGCCCAGTTTAGTTTTGCCCCAGAATTCAATTTCATTAAGACTTGAACTATAGGACTAATATTTAGCTTTAGGAGCAAGTTCTTTGTTGGAAAAGCTAACGGTTCCAAACTGAGAAGTACCTTTGAATTAAGGTAGCACAGATTTTGTCACTGTTCATTTGGGAAGGAAAAACATAAGTTGTGCATTATTATACAATACAATTTAAGATGAGGGTCAAGATTGAAACTAAGGTACATATTCACTTGCATGTATTGCTGATAAATAATGGGACTTTTTGTACAGATCTATTCAGGATTTCAATTTTCATGCATGTTGACATTGCACAATATTGATCAACTTTCACAATCAAAGAAAGGGGTATTTGTCAGCCTTGCTGTTTTCACTTGATAAGTCAAATATTGCTGTAGAACTTTAGACAAAACACTGCTTGGTTTAGCATAGAGCTCCTTGGCTCAGTTTGCCTTAGCTAGGTGATTTCAAACGCAATGTCTGACACTGTTATATCTTGACAAAATATAAAATAGTAGAACAGTTTAAAATTTCAAATATGCACCTCAGTATTGTTATCAGTGCTAATTTTATTGTGTGAGGGTGAGGTTATGCTTAGGTTGAGACTGGGTATTCTAATCAGGGGTTAGGGTACCAAGGGTTATGCCAAGGGGCTGTCCTCATATTGGGCATGCCAGTAAAGGGTTAAAGCTGGACTTTTGAAAATAACTAAAAATATAGTTAGAATATACACTCACCAGTCACGTTTTTAGGTATGCCTGTTTCATTGCTTGATAGCACAAATTGCTAATCAGCCAATCACATGGCAGCAACTCAGTGCATTTGGCATCTAGATGTGGTGAAGACAACTTGCTGAAGTTCAAACAGCATCAGAATGGGGAAGAAAGGGGATTAAGTGACTTTGAACACGGCATGGTTGTTGGTGCCAGATAGGCTGGTCTGAGCATGATCTACTGGCATTTTCACACACAACCATCTCTGCGGCTTACAAAGCTTTGTCCGAAAAAGAGAAAATATACAGTGAGCGGCATTTGTGTGCATGAAAATGCCTTGTTGCCCCAAATTTGACAAAATATGGCACCCTTAGGTAACACACTGTCTACCACCAACTATTGATGACACTGTCCTCTTGCCATGGTAGCTGAAATTAAGTTGTTCTTACTACACCTCACGCTGGCTCTCAGGTCAACCTTGTGGCCTCCTTCTCTTCTCTCTTCTCGCCATTGGTACAATTAAAGCGAGATGCCTGTGTGCTGGATACTCCACCTCTCATCAGCCGTAACACCGGGTCAGTTTTCAGCATCGCTTAAAACATCGGCAACTGAATATGATGTTGTAAGCGATGCTGAAAGCGTGACCTGGTGTTACGGCTGAAGAGAGGCGGAGTATCCAGCATACAGGCATCTCGCTTTAATTATACCAATGGCGATGTTTATATATATTTGATGTAAGAGCAATTTTTTTTAATAAAACTGGTACCGTAAAGGTTTTTACACTATCGGAGGCTCTGTATATTTTATCTCTGCATGTGGAGTGAAATAACGCTTGGTCGCAGTCTTGGGAGACCTGGCTCCATTCAGCAGGAATTATCTTGACGTGACTTTGAGTGATTTCTTGAGAGCCTCTTTTCTAAAGGGTGTTGAACAGCCTCACGTTGGTGGAGGATATAGAGTGGTGAACTGTTACTTTTGAATATCTACCAGTTTTTCACATTTCTATCACATTTTATAAGAAAGCGTGACCATTTATGGACACTAAGTTATGGATTTTTGTTGTGTTTTCACTGAATAATTTTTATTGATTTTTTTACTGAATATATTCACTTTATTTATCTTTTATTTTTTAATTAGAGTCTAATTTGCACTACTGGGAATGTTGTAGATTTACACTGTATGGTATTTCACTATTAGTTTATTTAACAGTTCATAACCAGTAACAATCATACCTCCATATGTGCACTTTGTTAACCTAATCCTGGGTATAAGACACACCACCTAAACGCCCTCTACTATTTTGATCAATCGTTGAAGTGCTGCTTTTCTCGCAGTCCTACCAGTGGCTTCTCTACGACAATTAGCCTAACTACTCTTGGTGTATTGTTACTTTAACAACCTTACATAAACACAAATGATTATATTTTGTTAGTCATTGTTAGTTCTGCCTACCAACTAGCCTATGTTTTGTAGAGCTTCATTCCCCCTGTCTTTTTATGTTCAATCAACATCTCTGTTATGTTTTGCCTTGTAAACTCAATAAAACTCTTTAACAAGGAAAATGCCTTGTTGATGTCAGAGGAGAATGGGCAGACTGGTTTGAGATGATAGAAAGGCAACAGTAACTCAACCAAAGTATGCAGAATACCATCTCTGAACACACAACACATCAAACCATGAAGCAGATGGGCTACAGCAACAGAAGACCACACCGGGTGCCACTCCTGTCAGCTAAGAACAGGAAACTGAGGCTACAATTCGCAAAAGCTCACCAAAATTGGACAATAGAAGATTGTAAAAAACATGGCCGGTCTGATGAGTCTCAATTTCAGCTGCAACATTCAGATGATAGGGTCAGAATTTGGAGTAAACTACATGAAAGCATGGGTCCATCCTGCCTTGTATCAATGATTCAGGGTGCTGGTGGTGGTGTAATGGTGTGGAGGATATTTTCTTGCCACACTTTGGCCCCCTTAGTACCAATTCAGTATAGTTTAAATGCCATGGCCTACCTAAGTATTATTGCTGACCATGACCATTCCTTCTTCTGATGGCTACTTCCAGCAGGATAATGTACCATGTCACAAAGCTCAAATGACCTCAAACTGGTTTCTTGAACATGACAATGAGTTCCCTGTCCCATGGCCTCCACAATCACCAGATCTCAATGCAAAAGAGCACCTTTGGGATGTGGCGGAACAGAAGATTGGCATTATGGATGTGCAGCCAACAAACCTGCAGCAACTGCGTGATACTATCATGTCGATATGGAACAAAATCTCTAAGGAATGTTTCCAACACTTTGTTGAATCTATGCCATGAAGAATTAAGGTAGTTCTGAAAGCAAAAGGGGCCCAACCCAGTACTAGCAAGGTGTACTTAATAAAGACAGTGAGAGTATATTCATAAATGTATTATATTTCAATGGATATATAATTGAGTTCAGCCAGTCTTCTGCTATACATCACAGCCAGAGTGATGATCTCCCTTTGTCTTTGCTGCAGTTAAAAATTCCATCTAGTCGGGGGGCGTGGCCGGCTGTGGACTGAGATGGCTGCCTGATTCCTCAGCTCCACTCTGCCCGGGACCTAAAGCGTCTTCACGGCACTAAACAACGTCCATCACCACCATTACTCGGTATCAGAGGGACCCCCTTCCTAGCTGCCATCATTTCTTAAGCTTGCGAGGAGAAACCAACTGCAGGACACCTCAGCACACAGCGGGTAGTGACAGGGAAGAACGAGCGGACTGACAGGCCCTAACACACTCGGGCTACCTCCGCTAACACAAGTGGGTGAATGGACTGAATATCCCATCCATCAGCTAAACCCCACGGTCTTCCTGGCTGCACCCTTCAGAGCACTCCGGAGCGGACACATCGGCAGAGCTCCGTCTTGAAACTCTTCCCTCAGCGCTGCTGCGCCCGCCATCTTGCGGCCTTTCCTGCCCGGGAGAAGCGGCACCTCCGCTGGCAGCGGTCCGCCCAGAGCCTCGGAGCTCCTACACCTAACGCCACAGTCCCTGCAACAGCTTACCAAGGACGGCTGTGCCCACCACCCTGAAGCTCAGCAGTGGTAAGCAGTATGTCACTGGCGGGGTTCCTGGAACCTCGGGGCGGCCTCATCTGAAGCTCTCCTCCTCACAGCACACACCGCTCCGTCCGCCGTCTGGCGGATAAGATTGCTTACCTTGCTTCCCCTCAGAACAGGAGGCCCGCTGCTAACATCAGGCTATCAGGTACCCCGGAGCTCTTTACAAAGCCGCACCTGCAGCACTCCACCCTGAACCTGTTATGCATCGGTGCTCTGCACTCCGTCCTACGGCTTGCAGAGAATCAAACCAATAGACCACTATCTGTGTAGATCTGCGGCCCTGACAATCACAAGCATTAACCCACTGCTGTCCCGCTACTCCTGAGTCAAAGCCTTGCTGCCACCTTCCTACTCCCTGATCAATATTATATTACATTTGATATATATTTTAAGGACATTGGCTGCTGTTAGGGAATAAAGGATCTAAATCCAATACTACCTTAACACTCAGTGCTGCCTGCAACCAATACAGGCTCACTGATACCTGCCAACACATCGCCTCTGTCTGGAAGAAAATACAGGCACCTCTACGCATCAACACCCAGGGCAAGTACAGATATAACAAGCACTCTACCCTTTCCCACCTCTCACCGCTTACTATTCTGCTTCACTTTATTCCAACTTAAGATATGCACAGTGGCACACACGTGGACACTCCCAAATCAAACCGCCTCACTAACTACTTCCACAAAAAAGACATGCAAGGTCAGCAATCACTCCGCCAAACTAAAC
The DNA here is from genome assembly GCA_018402905.1 of Glandirana rugosa. Lineage (NCBI taxonomy): Eukaryota > Metazoa > Chordata > Amphibia > Anura > Ranidae > Glandirana > Glandirana rugosa. The sequence goes on from BLSH010514190.1 coordinate 1,261,579, forward strand.
CCTCACAGGTGCACACACGGTGACACGTATAGAATTCAACCTTATTTCACTTCGTCTTATCATTCGCCACTCTCCACCCTTTCCCATCTCACGAACAATATAGACATGAACGGGACCCACAACTACGCATCTCCACGGACATAAAAGAAGGTCTGTCTCCGCTACACAACCGTCCATAGTCACTCGGACATAACCAACGTCCGTCGTGACTCACAATTCCATCATAACCTAAATCTAGGAAATAAGGGATTGTCGTCGGTTACAGGAATTTTATATATAGTTTACATTATATTATAACTAGTCCC
>BLSH010514190.1:1268234-1292824 GCA_018402905.1 Glandirana rugosa
CCCGACATCAAGCTGAGAATCTGACACCTCTCTCAGCATTCTCTACATTCCAATGTGTTTAATCACACTTACACAGCACAGAACAGCTCTTAGAAGCAGCACGGCTCTGTTTAATGTGAAACTACTCATCACCACAGACACTGACTCGGGTATAAGTCAAGGGGGGTCTTTTTCAGCACAAAAAATGTGCTGAAAAACTCGACTTATACCCGAGTATATACGGTAAGTGCTTCTGTGCATTGGGCTGATATCAGGGCAGATTCAGATTATTTTATAAATGCCTGGAGTCCAGCTTTAAAGCATTACTCCAGTGACACCACATAGGACAGGTAGGTGTCTCACTAGCTGTTACTTTTTGTGAGATATCTGAGCAGTTGTGACGAGTCTATAACTGCTTACAGTATATTGTCAATAGCACAATATGGATTTGGGACTCAAGGTCCTGCATCTTTTATGTTGGACAACTTTTATTTGAACCTTTCCGTGATGTTTGTGTTGGGCAGCTATGACAAGAATGTAATTTGTCAGGCACGTCTAAAAATAAAAAAATTCATAAAGAAAAAAGCACTCTAACAAAACTCACATATACATTTCTAGAAGTGATCATTGACCCTAATTTACTAAAGGAATTGAACATGTTCACATTGCAAATTTGCAAAGATTGTGGTGAATATTCACTTTGCAAAGAATACATAATCTTGTGCAAGGAAAATGTAACCACTTCATCCCCGGAAGGATTTACCCTCTTCCTGACCAGAGCACTATTTGCGATTCTGCACTGTGTCGCTTTAACTGACAATTGCATTGTAAAGCACTGCGTAAACTGTTGGCACTATATAAATTGTGTATAATAATAATAATAAATTGCATGGTCGTGCAACGTTATACCCAAACAAAATTGGTGTCCTTTTTTTCCCACAAATAGAGCTTTCTTTCGGGGGTATTTGACCACCTCTGCGGTTTTTATTTTTTGCGCTATAAAAAAAGCGACAATTTTGAAAAAAACGCAATATTTCTTACTTTTTGCTATAATACGTATCCAACAAAAAATATAAAAAAACAAATGTATTCATCAGTTTAGGCTGAAATATATTCTTCTACATATTTTTGATAAATAAAATTGCAAAAAGCGTTTATTGGTTGGTTTGAACACAAGTTATCCAGTCTACAAACCATGAGAATTGATTTATGGCATTTTTATTATTATTATTTTTTTATTGGTAATGGCAGCGATCTGTGATTTTTATTGGGACTGCGATATTGCGGCGGACAGATCAGACATTTTTGATACTTTTTTGGGACCAGATCAGATCTAAAAATAGCCACTGATTACTGTATAAAAGTCACTGGCAGTGAAGGAGTTAACATTAAGGGGGCAATCAAGGGGTTAAGTGTGTTTACCTCACTGTGTTCTAACTGTGTGGGGGCTGGGCTGGCAGGGGCATGACAGATCTAACTGATCCCGATCACAGGGGTCAGTTGATCACTGTCATGCCGCCTGTGAGAATGGGGAATCCGCCGTATTTACATTGGCGATTCTCCGTCCTTCCTCTGTAGAAGGTGATTGCGGGTTGCTGGTGGACATCGAGTCCACCTGACCCGTGGGCACACTCACGCAGCATGCGGCGGGCATGAGAGCGTGCCGGCGGCGGTGCGCTCCCGCCAGCAACTGCGGCTGTGCTGATCACCGTTCATACATAGCGATTTGCGTAGCGGAGCCATGCTGCTGCCGCCTTTCTATGCAAGGTGGTCAGCAAGTGGTTAAAGTGTATCTCTACTTTTGTTGAGAAAAAAATATTCCTCTCTGGGTGATCTATGCACATTACAAGGATTTTAACAAACGTTGTTGCAAATTTCTACCTTTTTATTATTCTGAAGAAATCCCTGTGTGTTTGTCTGTATCCATATGCGAAAGTGAGTCTAATGGGAGTGGTTTCATAATTATATATCAGCTGTGTACCTGCAGGGCACTAAAGAGGAAAGCTGCTGGGCTTGCATCCCTTTAGATGTAATTTCCTATTGGAAGTGGCTCACAAAAAATTAAATTTTTGTTGCAGGGGATGCCTGAAATCTGACTTGTATCTTAGGCTTGATTCACACCTATGCATTTTATGTGATTTTTGCAGGTTTGCACTACAGTGCAAATCTGCAAAATGCAAAGAGCACTAAAAATGCATAGGTGTGAATCAAGCCTTAGTGCAGACTTCTGGGGAAATTGGCGAGCTAAACACACAAGCAGGAAATTATGTTTCTGGGGGGCATTCTGTACACATTCTGTGTACAGAACACCTCCAGGTAACCATATTGCATTACATTTTTATAAAATTACAGAGCTGCACATTGAAAAGGAAAGGCCATTTTTAATATTCAACTACAATATGACTTGTGTCGCAATTGTATACACTATATTATTTTTTCTTTATTTGTAATTTTGTTTTTCCCACAAAAGTGGAGTTACCCTTTAAAAAACAAGTCATCATCACAAATTCACCTTGTTCAGGTTACGTAAAAGAAAACCCTAACCATAACTATTCCTAACCACCTCAATAATGGACACTTACACCCACTTCCTGCCCAGACTAATTTTCAGCATTCACCACTTTCACACTTTAAATGACAGTTACTTAGTTATGCAACACTGTATGAAATTTTTATCATTTTTTTCACACAAATAGAACATTTTTTGGTGGTATTTAATTACCACTGGGTTTTTAATTTGTTTTTTGTGCTATGAACTAAAAAAAAGACCACAATTTTTGAAAAAGAAAATGCATTTTCTTAGTTTCTGTTATAAAATTTTGCAAATAAGTAATTTACCTTCATAAATGTTGCCCAAAATGTATACTGCTACATTTCTTTGGTAAAAATAACCCAAATCAGTGTATATTATTTGGTGTGTGAAAGTTATAGTCTACAAGCTATGGTGCCAATCATTGAAAATGTATTACACCTGATATACTGATCTAATTTCTTGAGGCCCTAACATGTCAGGACAGTACAAATACCCACCAAATGACCCATTTTTGGAAAGTAGACAGTCCAAGGTATTTAGACCCCTTTCACGTTCATGGTAAAGTGCTAGTTTTAGGGGCGCTTTACCGCTGTTTAAACAGCGCTTTTCAGCCATTAGCGGGGTGTTTTTAACCCCAAAGAAGGGTTTTAAAAACTCCTGTGTTGCGGCACTTCCAAAGCGCTTTTCAGGTGCATAGGAAGCACTGCCCATTCATTGCAATGGGCAAGGACATTTTGGGAGCATTGTATACAGCGCATCCCAACCCACCCCAGATGCTGCTTGCAGGACTTTTCCTAACGTCCCTCAAGCGCACCGCCCCAGTGTGAAAGCACTCGGGCAGCATGGGAGGCAGTTTTCATGCACATTAACGGCCTGAAAACTGCCTCAGTGTGAAAGGGGTCTTTGTAAAAGGCATGGAGAGTTTGATGAAGTTGTAATTTTTTTCCCACAATTTTTTGGGAAATTAAGAATTCCTTTTTTTTTCACAAATATGTCATATTAACAAGTTGTTTCTCACACACAGCATAGGTATACTTGCAAGCATTATATTTTTTTATCATGGACCCTAGAGAATAAAATGGTGGGTTTTGCAATTTTTTATGTCACATGGTATTTGCACAGCAGTTTTTCAAATGCAATTTTGGGAAAAAGTACACTTTAATTAATTTTAATGCACACAAACGCAATATAATACCCATTTTTTGTGTAAAATATAAAATATGATGATGGGTCGAGTAAATAGATACCAAAAATGTCATGCTTTTAAATTGTGCATGCTTGTGGAATGGTGCCAAACGACGGTATTTAAAATCTCCATAGTTGACCTTTTATAAGCCTTTACAGGTTAACAGTTTAGAGTTGCAGAGGAGGCCTGGTACTAGAATTATTTCTCACACTCTGACGTTCATGACAATAACTCACATATGTGTTGCAATTGCCGTTTACCTATGCGTACAGGACCTATGCAGGCTTTCACCTTTGCATGCGAGTACCAGGGATGGGAGTATATATTTTATATTTTACATTTTTACGCTATTTCTTGAACAAATTGTATTATTTGATACACTGTGACAGATGTTTTTGTGCACTGTACATTGTGACAGATGTTGATGGGACACTAGTACAGATATTGATGTGCACTGTGAACAGGGACAGATTGTGTTTGGTGCTCTGTTGACAGATGGATGTAGTCTGTTTGATCTGTGCATAGCTGGACAGTAAAATCATCAGCTACACACATAGATTGCTGACAGACTGCAGTGATCCCCCCTCCCCAACTCACTGAGCTCAGGAGGAGTGTCAACACACACACACACACACACGTGCCTCTATTCACATTGTGTGATGGCTGTGATTGGACAAATCCATCCAATGATCAAGAGGGCCAATCAGAGAGAGCCCATATCTTGATCTGAGATGTGCTGTGTCCAAGGGCCATTATGGGATTGCGCCACTGCATGGCCACACGTTCTGATAGGACATACAGGTAAATCCAGTCAGAACAGTGCTTGTCGTCCATGTCTTTATGGACCTTGCTTTGTGCACTGGTCCAAATCATTTGGTGGAGGGGGGATTATGGTGTGGGGTTATTTTTCAGGGGTTCGGCTTGGCCCTTTAGTTCCAGTGAAGGAAACTCTTAAGGCAGTGGTTCTCAACTCCTGTCTTCGGGACCCACTAACAGGCCAGGTTTGCAGGATAACTGAAATACATCACAGGTGATATAATTTGCTGCTCAGTAATTGCAGTATTCTAGTCTGCATCTCCCCAAGGTAATACTTAAAATCTAGCCTGTTGGTGGGTCCTGAGGACCGGAACCACTGTCTTAAGGGATCAGCATATCAAGACATTTTGTACAATTTCATGCTCCCAACTTTGTGGGAACAGTTTGGGGATGGCCCCTTCCTGTTCCAACATGACTGTGTACCAGTGCACAAAGCAAGGTCCATAAAGACATGGATGAGTGAGTTTGGGGTGGAGGAACTTGAGTGGCCTGGAGTCCTGACCTCAACCTGAAAGAACACCTTTGGGGTGAGTTAGAGCGGAGACTGCAAGCCAGGCCTTCTCATCCACATCAGTGCCTGACCTCACAAATGCGCTTCTGGAAGAATGGTCAAACATTTCCATAGACATACTTCTAAACCTTGTGGACAGCCTTCCCAGAAGAGCTGAAGCTGTTATAGCTGCAAGGGGTGGGCCAACTCAATATTGAACCCTATGGGCTAAGACTGGGATGCCATTAAAGTTCATGTGCGTGTAAAGGCAGGCATCCTAATACTTTTGGTAATATAGTGTGTGTGTATATATATATATATATATATATATATATATATATCTACTGTATATGTACACAACAGTCACAAATTCAAAGGACACTAATTGAAGTAAGCTAAATAGCCTTATATACACACTCCCCCCAAAAAACACCATCTTTATATCAATGAAATAAGATGTTTTTTAACAGATACGTTCACCTTTATATGCACATTTTTTTGCAGGTAAAAAAATATGCATTTATTTTTTTTTTTTTTATGGAGCCTGCAGAGCATTGCACCCCTGATCAGCAGATCGCAGGTTCAATCTCAGGCTCATGCAGACTCTCAGCATAGCTGTCTGCCTGTACCTTGTACCGGTAGGCAGTTACCTGAGAGCAGGAAGTATCAATGGACTACCAATGCACTCTCCAGTGCCCTGGTAGCTCATTGAGCATTATAAGCTGTCAGCCGCAATGGCCACACTCTTTTCAAATTTTGACAGCGGGCACAGGGAGAAGAACCTCCAACCGCAGTCACAAGGAGAGGGTGGAGAGGGGCGAGCTGCAGAAGCTGGATCATGTTACATGTTCCACCCTAAAAATGGATGGAACATGTTCTGAAAGTGAACTTATCCTTTAAAGCAAATTTTGTCTAAGCAACTCAATAATCAAAATTGAGAGTTTTCACCATGGTGAAATCAGTTTATCTGAAATCACCCCAATCATCTTTATTTGTACTTGAATCTATTGCGTTTAGATATTTCAATGGACAGAGAGCATTTTGTTTCCTTCGTCTAAAAGAAGGACTGTTACAGACCAGTTCATGCTGGAAAATGTACAGAAGAATTTGGTTGCAATATACAAGTCTGATGATATTGGTGATCATAAGCATCCTGTGTATTGTACATGTAGCTATATACACCCCCACTCAGTGACTTCAGAGCTACACTTTGGGGGAAGAGAAAGAAATGCCATGGCTTAGTATACACATCTGACAGTTTAGTATGGTATTCTTCATCTGTATGATTAGTATTTGTCCAAATATCCGATGGAACAAGCTAATTACAGATCTTAATTACACATTTCTACAGTAAGTTAGTCTACTGTCATACGGCCATTAGTAAGGATGATTTTCCATGTTATGTGCATGCTACATGATGCATCAGGTTTGACTTTTACTTGTTATGTTGGAAATATGCTGTAATAAGGGTTCATGCAGAACACATTTTAATACACATAAATACTCAAACTCTTTGTTATGAGTGGATTTACAAGACATCTGAAAGCCAAGTCAGTGAAGGTTATGATTTCAGTATAGAATAGCTGAAGTCTCAGCTGCAGTGTTCACCCTGAAGCAGGCTTTGCATTGTAAACAACTAGCTCAGCTGTGTCTGCCACACAAGGACAATCACATTCAGACAACCCTAAACCAAAATCCAGGACAAGGTAACAAAACATAGCTATGGCATTTAATACATCTTATATACTGTTGCAATGTAAGTAAATAATAATGGCCAATCGAAGCAGACATATGTAGTAACTTACTCATAGGGAAGTATCACTGCATACATACAATAAAATATTGCAGGAAGATGTTAAACAAATCACTACATTTACTGTATTAAGGTAAAATTACAATTAACCTATGTGTGCTTTTTGTTTTTAATCCACCTGTATGAAAAACAATAATATTCTATAAACTTAGTTATGTAATGGCAAATGAAGCTTGTTTCTGAAAAACACTTTTTTGCTGTTCTGAATACTGAAAGACTTTACACACATTGTCATCAAAAACAATAATATCCTGTAAACTTACAGTTATGTAATGGCAAATGAAGCTTGTTTCTGAAAAACATACTTTTTTGCTGTTCTGAATACTGAAAGACATTGCACACATTGCAGTTTGATCCAGCCATGATACTTCTCAGATTTTACATAATGCATTTAAATTATTCAAATAGGAAACTTTCTATCGGTAGTGGAGAAATGAATTACCTTTAACAATGATATTGTTGCATTTCTATAAACCCAGACCTATACCTGCATGCACTTGAGGGGACATTTCTTGTACATTTGCTGTGAAGTGTGCAATTTATATCAAATATATATATATATGTATATATATATATATATATATATATATAAATATATATATAGTAACATAATTCAATCAGTATGTGTATTATTACTAAGTCTTTTATATTCAATGCAGCGGCAGCCGTCCATAAGGGGTGGCCCCCCATCCATGAGTCCACCCCCCCTATCCACATGCGGGTCGCTGGGCGCATGTATTCCAATAGGGCCTTCTTTTTTTTGAAGCACGTGATTAGAGCCAGAGGCTTACCAGAAGGATTAGACCTCTTAATTATGGGAGGTCAAATTTGCCTATGGCTTCTCAACCCAGCCAGGGTATATGCATTAAGGAGGGGATCGTCAGATGCTGTGATGAATCCTGTGCCTCATGTACATCGCCTTACGAGAAAAAAATCGATGGCTCCCATAGTGTAAATCCATGTATACAATTTATTAAAAAAATAATAGTCACTTACAGTTAAAATTACTTCAATGCACTCGATCAACACAGTACAGCACAGCTTTTCGTATGCCCGTCCTTCTGGGAATGACCACACGTGGTGACGTCAGTACGCCATACACCCTGTGCGCTTTATCCTCAAGGGACGTCTCCTAGGGGTTAGAGGTTGAGAGGTCTAATCCTTCTGGTAAGCGGACATCTGCAGAGGTGGTGGATCAGAAACTGGTGGTGTAGCCTTATCTTATTATTCTGCTGTATTTTTGGTGACTCACTGTGGTGACATTACGCTGATTGGATTGGATACCTGAATTTCTTGTATGAACTGTATTTTGTTTAGTGGTGTACCCTAAGGTTCAGTGTTGGGACCCCTACTTTGTAATACCTTTATAAATGATATAGGGTCTGGAATTAAAGGTACTATTTCAATTTTTGCACATGACACCAAACTATGCATACTTTCAGTATGTCTCCAACTTACAAGCCAACCTCAATGCACTGTTTAATTGGGCAACTTTGTAGCAAATGAGGTTTAATGTTGATAAATGTAAAGTTATGCACTTGGGGGCTAAGAATATGCATGCATTATACATTCTCAAGGGATAAAACTATAATTCTACCACTTTACAAAACTCTGGTTTGGCCACCTCTTGAGTATGCTGTACAGTTCTGGTCACCAGTCCTCAGGAGGGACGTGCTGGAATTGGAGAGAATTCAAAGAAAGGCAACAAATCTAATAAGGGGGATAGAAGTCCTCAGTTTTGTGGAATGATTACAAACATTCATTTATTCTTCTTGGAAAAGAGACACTCAAGAGGGGATATGATAGCAATATACAAATAACTTAATGATGATTTCAACATTGGGAGGAAACTATTGAATCTTAGGTCACTCAAAAAGAAATGTGGACACTCAAAGAAGTTGGATGAGAAGCGGTTCAACCTTAAATGGTGTAGAGGGGTTTTTTTACTGTTAGAGCAGCAAGGATATGGAACTCACTTCCACAATCAGTGGTTTCAGCGGGAAGTGTTACTAATTTAAAAAAGAAAAACTGTTAGATGGGCATCTTACTGAACACAAAATACAGGGATATGGGAAGTGATAGATACATATACACACACTCACATAGGTTGAACTTTATTCAATCTTACCAACTATAAAACTATGCAAAATGAGTCAAGCCTAAGATTGGCAGCACAGAGGCTAAATGATTAGCACTTCCGCCTAGCAACACTGGGGTCATTGGTTTGAATCCCAACCACGGCACTACCTGCCTAGAGTTTGCATGTTTTCCCTGTGCTTGCGTGGGTTTCCTCTGGGTACTCAGATGTCCTCCTATACTCCAAAGACATTCTAGCAGGTTAATTGGTGCCTTTCCAAATTGCTCCTAGTATGGGTATGTATGAATGTGAGTTAGGAACCTTAGATTTTAAGCTCCTTGAGGGCAGGAATGGATGTGAATGTGCAATAAATATGTAAAGCACTACTTAAATTGACGGTGTTATATACAGTAAGTACCTGTAATAATAAACGAATAAGAAGATGGCAGCTTCCTTGGTTGTAAAGTAAAGGAGGATTTAGTTCTCCCAAGATCAGTACAGCAATGCTTTTAAAAGAGAAGCTTGTTTGGTCATACTTCTCATGTGATTCGGGGTCACAGGAGTGCAAAAGTAAGTATTCTCCTGTGACCCAGAATCAGCCCATAGCTGGCTAAAGTCCACTATTGGCTGATGTCACAGAACCACTCCAGTCTCTGAGATAATTTCAACAATAATGTCAGGATCCATATTCCAGATTCCTGACCAGCAGCTGGCTCAGGCTCTCAGTATGCTGCTGAGAGCCCGAGCCAGCCACTCCTGCCTGCTCCACAGCACGGTGCTCCAGTGAGTGCTGGAGGAGCAGAGAGCAGTAATTCACAGTCACCACTTTCTGCTCAGAGTGGACCCTAGAACTGAGTAATCAGTGGTCCTGTGATCGCTCAGTTCTCACGCTTAGAGGTGGCAGGCAATTGCTGCATCATTGGACTGATGCTGCATCAGGTAGGTAAGTATGTATGAATGTATTTTTCCATTAATGTAACAGGACTAGATGGGATTGATCTAATTCAGGGATAGGCAACCTTAAAGAGGTGGAGATATACCAGAACAACCTGGAAGAAGTCAAAGATCACCGGGCACAGTGTCGCACTCGCCTCCTCATACCTGATTTAAACATCTGATTGCCATGCTACCGTGTCGCAATCACGTGCATTGTACGGCAATCATGGGTTTAAATCAGGTGGTGATTGCTTCCTCACCACCTGTCATACACACTTAGATCACTTTTCAGAGGAGCAGCAGTGACTGCTGCACTTGTGAACGAGTTATTCGTTGAATTTGGCAGTAGCCCCAAAGTTGGGGGTTGGTAAAACCCCATCCGCTTTAGCTGCTAAGGCAGCAGCCAAAGGTGTACACATTCAGAAATTAAGCCCCCTGTTGCTTTTGGTGGGTGCTACCGCCTGCCAATCGTGACCCATTCAGGTAAATGGGGCCACTCTGCAAGTGTCCTGCAACTGCATGCTCCTGTGGAGTCCAAGGGGTTAAAGCAGATGGTGAGAAAGCAACACAACGCTACCTGCTTTAACCCTTTGTTTGCTGTACTGCACAATGTTGCAGGGCACTTGCAGTGTGGTCTAATTCTCTTGAATGGTCATTCTTGGCAGGTGCTACACCCACCCACCATGACAGGGTATATAACCCCTGATGCGGCTGTGACATGTGTACACCCCTGGCCACTTCAGCTGAAGGGGGTGCAGTTGGAGCGGGGGTGATAAAAATATGTCTTAACTATGGGGTTTTACCACCCCCTCCAAGCTAAAAATGTACATGAACCTTTACTGTTCTGATCCCCTTATAAGGCTGCTTTCTCACTGATGTCCTGGGTTAGCTGTACTTTGCCATAGACTTCTATTATAACCTGCAGGTGTGGTGTATTTTCTGAAAGCGCACCAAAACTCGTGCATTCAGAAAGTGCACCAAACCCCAGGATATAATAGAAGTCTATGACTAAACGCAGCTAACCCACAGGAAAGCTGCAGGTATACTACACTGCACCTGGGGTGTGAGCAAATCGCATCAGTGTGAAAGCAGCCCTATACTGTTATGCCCAGTGTATTGCTTCATACTGACCTGAAGATCTCTTCTCTTCTTTCCTGCTGCTGGCACCATTCTAGATATCGCTAGCCAAGATAAGTGGTGGAGTGCAGTTGGTATCACTCCGCATGGGACTGGAGCCACCACTACAGAGGAGGCATTGGCTTATGCGGCTCTTGCTCCCTACTACAGCTCCAACTTTACAAGTAGTCCCTCTGCATTGCTTTCTGTTTGATGCTCTGGGATGGTGGGTCAGCAAGCCCAGACTGCGATCTACCAGTCACCTGTCTGCAATATACTGGTAGATCATGATCTACAGGTTGCTGACCCCCGATCTAAATCTACCATTTTACTACTAATGCATAGTCCACCCACTACTACTGGCTCGCAAAACATTATCTGTAATTCAGGCTAAATGGTCATAATCTAGATAAGAACAGGCAGTACAATGATCTAAGGCAGGGATTTTAGTTGATTTTGTAAAGCTCTGAGCAAACTGTTGCCACTATATAAATCCTGTAAAATATTAATAACAATATTAATAATCCTCTGTCAGCTTGTGAACTACAAACAAATATAACAACCTAAAGTAAGTCACATTTAGCATCATAAAATAGGATTCTAACGTTCTTATTCATAATAATATGTTTGTAGGACTAGGTGTTCCCTCCCTACTTAGCGGCGTTGGGTTGGCTATACTATTTAAGCCCCCACAACAGGGATACTTCAATACGCCTACGAACAGATCGGTATCTATATTTATATGGGGTCTTTTGTCATAATTATTTATAGCTCTGTCAGTATTTATTTTTACTATCTGTTAATTATAAGGGGCCTTTGGGGCCATTCATGGTATACTTTACACGTGATACATAATTCACACCCTCCGTCTACCTTGAAGTCCAATCTTGCCAGCTTATTGATAAGTTGCTACAAAGTTAATAATGCTTAAATAGTGGTGATACAGTGGAGATATTATAATGGTACAATTATTTACAGTCCCAAATACCCATTCATGATGACTGAGGTTGGATGATCGAATCTTTCTTTTCTCCTCCCCTGCAACTACTTTGTAGTGGATGGTGATTGGTTCATGTGCCTTACAGATACCAAAAATATCAAAGCAAAGGCAGATAAAAAGTCCACTGTTCTTTAACCAGAAGGTAATACCTATAGCAGCGCTTCCTCACATTCCTTTAATGTGACAGCTAATGTATGAGAAGTCCATCCAATGAAACAGAAATACCCAGAGGAGGCGGTGAAGGAAAGTCAGGACAGGAGTGAAAGACAGTCCTCCGGTGATGTACGTGCCCCATACACCTCAAACTGCACCACCTGAAGCACTCCCTAAATACCTGCACTTACCAGATCTGATATAATCACATGCATTGGATTACAGCCAACAATCCTCCTCACAGTCCCGTCTTACATCAGATAGACTCCCGGGTGGGCATGCAAAAAAAAAAACGCTGGACATAGCATAATACTGCAAGCACAATAAACCAAATCACATGAAAACAGACTCTGAGAGTACAACACATCACCCTTTCATGAATTGCTCAGACCATTCGTCCCTCTCACAGACAGCCAGCTTTGCTTCCTGGTGGTGGAACGCACCCGTCACTTCCGGTAGCTGCTAGGTCACGCCTTTAGGGCTGGAGAAATTTATTTTTTTTAGATACCAAAAATAGGTAAGAAATTATATACCTTCATAAATGACATGGACTTTCACTGTATTGTTCATTTAAGCACAAGAGACTCCATTTTGTTCACGCTGCTGCAATGTGTTCTGTGGCCTTCACTTATCACACAGATACAATTTCTGCTAGAAGTTCTCTCTCTGTCTCTACTCCCCTCTCTCCTCTCTATGTTTTACTTTTGCAATTATTCTATTTGCTAGCTTTTAATAATATATTTCTATTTGTTAGTTTCTAATAACATATCACGCCACCCCTTTCTTATCTATGTATAAAATATCATGTAATAATAAATCTTGTCAGAACGGACATTTTAAACACAGAGATTGCGTCCTGTGGATCTGTTCCTGCAATTGCAAAACTAACTTTTATTTTTAGAGTCACAGCCAGAAAATTCCCTAACAGTTTGTGGCGAGCCAGCCAGGAGTTGGCAGAGTCTCCAGAAGGAACCGCACCTTGATCGGGATCATCGGGAACGCAGAACTCTAAATGTCGGCTAGGTAAGCTGTCCTTAAGCTTGCTACATTTTCTGCCTTTCCTATGTATCCTATCTGTCGGTTCTCAAGGAAACCAAACCAATCTCGGACCTTTCTGGTTGGGTAACATGTGTGTGTGTGTGAATGTGTTTGTGTCCCCCTCCACGGGTTGGACTGTGTGTGGATAGGGATAAACCTCTGCAGTTCCCAGCGTTGACTCCTTGCGGGCTGCCTGGGTCAGAGGCGCATGGTAGGGACAAATAAAACCCACAGAGAAGAGAAGAGACGAGGAGGGTCTCTTAGTGAGTGTTTTGTCTATTGTCATAAACCCCTTCTATCCACGTAGAAAAGTGGAGACTATTCTTGTAAATCTGCAGATTTGCTGTACTATTTGTTTTAGAGGCAAGAGGGTATAGGCACAAGTAGAGAAAAGACTGGCCAGTCATTATGGGCATTCAATTAAATAAGAGAGTCTAAGGTGAGAGACCCTCAGAAAATGCCCAGCGCAAGATGAGCACTAGAAAATATATGAACCAAAGGTACGGTTCCGCCTATGCTGAGCCCCTAGATAAATGGGTAGAATGGACAAAAGGAACAGCTAAACCTTTAAAATCTGAAGGGACTTTTGATTTACAAGTATGGCAAACTTTCCTGCACAATTATGGCCCACTACTGTGCAGTGAAGGAACGTGGAGAATAGCTTGCACATGGGAGACAGAAGCTAAATTAGCTAATGAAACTGGCTTGACAGAGATGTTTAACAAGGGTACTGCCCAAATTTACTAAGTTTGGCCAGAAGACTCTGTAGAGGAGGACCCCCCACCTTATGTGGCTGCCAGTTTGGCTTTAAGAGACCCATCAACAAAAGCACAAGAATCAGATTACATGAAACACACAAAAGATGACCTTGGCAATATAGTGGCGAGCAGAGGTTTAACAGCCCCATATGAACCTACAAAGAGGGATTTGGCTCGTATCTTAGAAACAGATGATTGGCTTAAATCAGAAAGCACATATGCAAAATTAGATCTCTCTGAACTTAAGGCTTTGGCCAGAGAAAGAGAGATAGAGTCTGAACTGCCGGGGCAAACCATAATTTCCAAGTTGTGGCAGCAAGATGAAGAGAGAAGGAAGGGAGAGTCCACCCCTTCTGCCCCTGTCGCTGAGCAATCTGTTACAGATTATCCTGTCAGAACCCAATTAGCTTTTGAAGGTAATGCTGTTGACAGTAAGTCCCAAATTAAATGGCATGTACCTTTTAGTCCCCAAGAAATGAGAGCCATATTAGAGGGACTGAGAGATCCTAGAAATAATCCAATTGGGTTTGCCAACAAACTTAGTGCTGCACAGGAAGCACATGAGGCTTCTGTTACTGACATTCATCAGCTTCTTATTAAAGCAGTGGGAAGCAACATGTCAGGCTATATAGTTAAAGAATGTGAAGTAGATGTCACAAAGCTTGATGAAATGGCTAGTGGAAGGAAGGTTTGTGAAAAAAATGAAGGAAAAACTGCCCCAAATATATGGACAAACCAGACATGCTAAAATCATGAATGCTAAGAAAGGGAAGGAGGAAGCCGCAGGAGCTTATTGGAGGCGGTTAAGTGATATGGCAGAGAAAGCAGGGCTTAAAATAGAGGAAGAAAAGAAAGGAGAAACTGCAAGTCCATCTACACAACTGGTGAAACAAAGGTTTCATTATGGTCTAATACCCAAGTTGAAAGAAAAGTTGTTCACAGCAAGGCCTGAGGCAGGCAATGTGTCTATTCAAGACCTCCTGCCTATCCTGTTATCCATAGAGAACAGGATTAACCAGAAAGACAGCAAACCCAAAGTTATGTACATGGGGAAGCAGAGGTGAAGAGGAAGAGGCAAAGGCAATTTAAAAAATCATGGCAATTGGGGGCCAATCATATGCTACAATTGTAATGGGGAAGGACACATTCTGCCATCTTCCTGACCGTAGACTGGAAAGGAGCTTAGAGGCACCTCATGCTGATCCCAGTTCTCTGCCAAAAGCAGTGGATCAGGCATAGGAAAATGGCATGCCAGTGTCAATCATGTTAAATAGGGGAGACAATGGTCCCGAGGCCAGAGTAAAATTTTTACAAGAACTCCCCTATCCTGGGGGAGAAACAGAATTAACCTGTTTAATTGACACCGGTGCAAGCCGAAGCATATTTAATACAGAGGACTTACCTCCAGGATTATTATCTGAAAATGTTATCTCTGGTGTTGGCCTAACCGGGACCTCTACTGATTTGGTTGAGTCCAAGCCACTTAAACTCAGGCTAGGAGAGCAAACAGAAATTGTCACTAAAGTGTTAGTTTTAGACACAGTTCCTACCAATCTTTTAGGAGCTGACATTATGAACCAAATTTTAGCAAGCATAGACTACACTCCTATAGGAGTCCAAGTGGTCAGTAGTCTGTCAGGAGAAGTTTTAAATTATGCCTGTGGAGTATTTTTAATCCAAGACTCCACTCCACCATTCCCACCAGAATTGGAAGTGATTCCCGCTGATTTATGGGTCACCAGCAAATATGACTTAGGTCTGCTGGACTGCACCCCAGTTATGATAAAAATTAAACCAGGAGCCCAACTCCCAGAGATTAAACAGTACCCGCTGAGTATTGCTCAGACAGAGGGGATAAAGAATCAAATCACTCAACTGAAAGCAGCAGGGGTTGTTGTACCAATTAAGTCCCAAGCCAATACACCCTTGTTACCAATTGCAAAGAAGCCAGACAAGAAGGGTGGGCAAGCGACATACCGCATGGTGCATGATTTGAGAGCCATTAACAATATAATTGGGGCAGACACCCCAATTGTGCCGAACCCACGCACTTTACTAAGTGGAATACCTGCCTCCAGCACCTGCTTTACAGTGATTGATCTTGTGAATGCTTTTTTCAGTGCCCCTACACCCAAATTGCTGGCACCTTTTTTCATTTACCCATGAGGCCCAAAAGTTAGCATGGACAAGATTGCCCCAAGGCTGTGTGAGTAGCCCTTCTGAATATAATACTGCATTAAAGCAAGTATTGGACCACTGGTCCCCCTCACACCCAAACACAGTTTTGCTTCAGTACATAGACAATTTGCGTATTTGTTCTGAAGGACATTTGTAGCAGAGAAACAGTAAGCCTTCTCATGTTTCTCTATAACAGTAACAACAAAGTCAGCAAAGAGAAGGTACATACTGCCAAGAGAAAGTGATCTTCCTGGGTCACTGCATTTCACATGGAATCCGTCACCTAACCCCAGATCGAGTTAAAACTCTACAAAAATTTGAAAAGCCAAGAAATGTACTGCAACTACGTGCCTTCCTGGGGTTAGTGGGATATTGTAGGGACTGGATTCCAAATGCATCAGAAAGTATGGCCCCTCTATATGAGGCTAACCCTTTCAAACTCACATGGGACAATGAATTGCAGATGAAGGAGCTTATTAAAATTTTGTCTGAAGCTCCTGCCATTGGACTTCCTGACTATAAAAAGAATTTCTCATTGTTTTGTCATGAAGTCAATGGATTTGCTGCAAGTGTACTCACCCAGCTAATAAACAGAGGCCTGTGATCTATGTATCAGCCTCATTAGACCCTGTCATCAAAGGCTCCCCCAATTATATGTGAGCCATAGCAGCCTGCATTTCGCTGCTAGACAAAGTAACTGAGCTTGTACTAGATTCTGCTCTGACCCTGTATGTGCCACATGCAGTACAGGAAATCATGAATCAAGTAAATATCAGACATGTGTCCTGCTAGAGAATCAAAGGGGAAATGTTTTCACTGACAGCAGATATGCATTTGGAAAAGCGTACAATTTTGGGCCTATTTGGAAAGCACAGAACTTTCTGACCAGTGCAGGGAAGCCAGTGAGACATGCAAAACTCATAGAGCAGCTATTTGAGACCTTTCATAAACCAGCAGAAGTTGCCATCTTGAAGGTAAAAGGACATGCAAGGGGAAATAACAGGACAGCCAGAGGAAATGCTTTGGAGGACCAAGCGGCAAAGGATGCTGGCCTTATGTCATTTGGAGTCACACCCACTGTAGGGGTCGCCCAGGTAGCGGGGACAGATACCCCTCATCAAGCACAGTGGGATATAGAAACTTTAATTCAGTTGCAGAACCGGGCCCCTGATGAAGAGAAGGATAAGTGGATCAAATGTAATGCTACCCAAAATCAGCAGGGCCTGTGGAGCGTTGACAAAAGGTGGTGTCTACCCAGGAGTTTGTACCCAGTTTTAGCACAACTGGCACATGGCGTCAGTCATCTTGCTAAGGGCGCGATGGTGGCACTTACTGACTGCTATTGGATAGCACCTGGATTTAGTGCATTTGCAGCCAGGTTTCGTGCTTCATGTCTCACTTGTGCTCTGTACAATGCAGGGAGGCCTGTCCATGTTCCCCAAAAGCATTCTTCTAAGCCAGATTTCCCTTTACAAAGAATTCAAATAGACTACATTCAGGTGCCCAGAATAGGCACCTATGAGTACGCTCTAGTGTGCATTGGCATGAAATGCAAAATTTTGAATGGAATAGTTTGTAGATATGGAGTTCCTGAAACTATTGAGAGTGACAGAGGAACCCATTTTACTGGCGAAGTGATGAAAGAGGTAATGGAAGCACTTAACATACAGCAAGCCTTCCATACACCTTATCATCCACAAAGCAGTGGTAAAGTTGAGAGACTTAATGGTATTTTGAAAAACAGATGTGCAAAAATTAAAGCAGATACAGGAAAAGGATGGGTGGAAGCTTTGCCAATTGCCCTATATTCTGTACGAACTACCCCTAAACAACCACATGGGCTGTCTTCCTATGAGATTTTATTTGGAGAGCCACCCAAAACAGGGCTATATTTTCCTCAACAGCTGCAGGCTTGTCATTCTACTCTCTTAGAATATGTTCAGACTTCGCAAAGACACTGAATAAAGTACATGAAGGTGTTTATAACTCTATCCCCGACCCAGCTTCTGTTCCAGGTATTCACAGAATCCAACCAGGTGACTGGGTGGTGGTCAAGCGACACATCAGAAGGCTGCTATAATCAAAATTTGACGGACCACATTTGGTGCTTTTGACAACCGGTTCCGCTGTCAAATTGGAAGGAAAGCCCACCTGAATTCACGCCAGTCATTGCAAGAAAATCCTGAAGTGATCATATCCTTTTGAAATAAAAATGATGTTTCTTTTCTTGTTGTCTGTGAGAATTGTAGTTGAGATTATTAACCTTACTACCACTGATATAGGTTTATTAAGTGAAGAAATGGCTCAGCTTAAAAAAGTAGTATTAGAGCATAGATTAACGTTAAATGATCTCACTGCAGCTCAAGGTGGGATGTGTAAGGTTATTCACATTGACTGTTGTATATACATTTCTGATAGTGAAGACATTATTAAAGGGCATCTTGCTAAGATAAGAGAACTACAGAATGAGGCCAGAGATCTTGCTAAAGATGGATGGAACCCCTTTAAGGGATTAGGAGGTTTTGGTGATTTTTTATATGGCATAGCAACATGGTTACAGAAATTAGGTGTTTACATTGTGATGTTCCTGTTTCTCATACTTGTTATTTATTTCCTCATCAGGCTGTGCCTCTGTGTGATCACCCACTGTATCAATAGATGGTTCACCAGCCCTGATGAACCCATTATTCTGAGAAAAATGTAAGAGAGCTGAACAGGACGCCGTCTCTCTGCGCCAACGTAGCAGGAGCTACCGGCAATTGTGTATCTGTTGATTCTGTTTTGAGCTATCGGGTGCTATGTTAGTTATATGCTGTTTTTAACCTTTGTAATAAAGATATACCTTTATGAAGGATTGCCTCGTGTTATGCCTACAAAGTCCGTTTTATATTTTGAGGGAGGTTTTTACCCCCTCAATCCTCTTGTATAGTATTTGGATGTTGGTATAGTGGGGGTCCTCCTTGCATATTCATAATAACACTTTGCAGTAGACATTCGGATAGACATACATTGACCTTCTTCTAACAGACACAGTCGTGTATTGGCTCTTTTCCCTCACTGTCACAGAAATCTTAGTATACTATCTCAGAATGCAAAGGTCTATGTGACTGTGAGAGGTGGATCCTATTATTTGCTTACCCTTCCTCCAGTCACAGAACACTTTGCATTCTGGGAAATAATACTATGGAATTCTGTGAATGGGTGAGAATGAAGGAAGTGGAGGTTGAGCAGCTGCTGATGTTAATGGCCGCAGTAGTGGAAGAATACTGCTGTGGGGAGTATCTGATGTCAATGGAGGGGAGATTTCTGTAGTAAGCAGCAGCCAGCAGGACATAGGACATACTTCATTGGCTCTCTTGCACACAGACCTAATAATTTACTGATTTCCGTAAAGATATTGCATATATATATACAGGCACATAAATATACAGGCATTAAAATTATTCTTCCTTCTCTAAATGCCAGTGATGCAATTTAAACATATACACTCATAAATACTTGCATACACTCATATGCATGTAAGTTACTGCACTCAAACCTATGTTCTATTTTTTTTTATTGCTCTCAACACATCTCCACATAACAAATCTTTATGAAACTGTGTGTATTTTTTTTTTTTCATCCCTGGGCAAGAGGCCTTGGAGGCAATGTAAGTCCCTGGTGCTGTATCCACCACCCAGTTTTTAAGTAAGTTTAAGCTTTAAGACTTCACCAGGAACCTAAATAGAGGTTGTATTGTATTCATCACACTCCTTAAAGGCTCTCCCTCAGTTCTTATAGGGTGCTGTAGTGAAATGATGGATGGTACCACTATGCAATCATAGAAAAATAAGGATCTTCCCCAGCACACTTTTGTATGTTGATAATATTGCCTTTTATTGACATAAAGCAACAGGCATCATAGGCCCATTTGGTATTAAGGTATATAAGGAAGATACATTCCCATATAGAGAATATACATTGTGACAAGGAACCAGTCTGGGCTCAAAGGGTTTAATGTGGGAGGGACTATGAGGTCATTCTTACATCTCAGCGTTGTACATGTCTGTTTCTTATTAGTTGTTGGTACTGTTTAAGCTCTATGTGTCCCGTTAGTGCATCAGTGCTTTGAAAAAAGGATCCTGTGAGGTCCCCAAACATCAGCATGTGATGCCTGTTACTGTATGTATATAAAGGACATGATTATCACTATACCAAGGTGCGCTGTTAAAGATTCTTATCTTCTGCTTATTCACTATACACAGGACTGGCCCAAGACATTGTGCTGCCTGGGTCCAAGAATGAAATGCTGCCCCCCCCAAAAAAAAAAAATCACGCCCACCAAAAGTCCCCCACATCCATTATTTTATATCATGATAATTACAACTAAAATTACATTTATCAGGAAGTCATATTTACTGTACATGCAACAGCACCTTGTCTATATGAAAAATGATATGACATACCATTATGTTCAATTCCAAGGGGCGGGCTAGGGCATTATATAGACAGGCTAGGGTAGTATATGGACAGGCTAGGGTAGTATATAGACAGGCTAGGGCAGTATATAGACAGGCTAGGGTAGTATATGGACAGGCTAGGGTAGTATATGGACAGACTAGGGCAGTATATAGACAGGCTAGGGTAGTATATAGACAGGCTAGGACAGTATGTAGGCAGGCTAGGGCAATATAAGTGCGGACTTGGGTAGTATAGGGGCAGGCGGAGCGGCCCGGGGGGCAGTTGTCATCATGACACACAAAACTGCTGGAAAAAAATCTAGGCCGTCAATTTGCTGGGTAAATAGAAGAGAAGAAGAGGTGGCCATGGTTCAATTTGCTGCTCCTCTCAAAGTGCTGCCTGGGTCCAATGGACCCACTGGGACCCATGGTAGGGCCGGCCCTGAACATAAACCTTTCTGCGTCTGTTCATAATTGCTATCTTGAACTTATTCCAAGACTTTCTTCAGCTGAAATGTATCTGCCTATAGAAAAAAAACACTTATTACGTGGGCTGAATGAACTATTGAAACAAAGTGAGAAGCACACATCAAGTAATGAGAGATATCACTATAGGGAAGAAGATAGAGGCCAACATGTATAAATTATACTTTATGTGCTATTGAGTGTAGGGATGTATGCAAAAAAGTTATGTGTGTACATTTATGTAAATGTGCCAATGTGCTTGGCTTACCATTCTTTGTCTAAAGTCTATGATATATTCTGCAAGCTACTGTAATGCATCAGAAGTCTTGATGGGGGTCTATTTTCTCTCTATTTTCAATATTTTAATACATATCCATAAAATGTGGCTAAAATAGGACAAACACAGTATCACAATTCATTTGGGGATTGGTGAAATACTGACATCTCAGAGGCACCCTAGAAACCTTTATGAGGTGGCCTGGGTCAGCCCAGTTTTGCAAAATACTACCATGTAGCTCATCTGGCACAGCTTCTGAAATATCACTCTGTTCATGAAACCACCCTCTGGGTGGGCCTTGAAGTGGTTGAATGTGAAAAAGCTGAAAAACCTACTATGGTTTGACCGCTCAGACCATAAAATTGTTGCCAATTCAATTACAAAACACTTCCTTGCTCTCTAGCACAGGCTTAAAGTACCCAATGGCCTTCTCTGCCTGCATGTACCATTATTTCCCTTCTTGAAGAACCCTTCATTTTATGCGGAATGGACATCTCCATTATCCTTTTAATTCTGGATGGGAGCAAATTTGATTAGATCCTACAAATTGTCCACTTTCTATACTTTTTTTTTATCCATTCAAAGTTTATTTGAGCATAAAGAACAAGAAAAAACATTAACTTTTCACAAATAGCACATGTGTACAAATGGAATTGAGCTACGCTCTTTGGCACTTGGAGTTAGAGCTGCATATTACAGTTCTTTGTATCATATTTGTCATTCATTCTATGTTTCTCTGGTGGTAGAGAGAGCCTTTGTTAACCAGATACTAGCTATTGATGTCTGTCAATATGGTGTCTTGGACTCCAGTTTCATAAAGTCATTCAGTTTGTGCTATAAATATCACGTAGCAATAATGAAGTTAGGTAAAAGTAAGAGAAATAAATGAAAACAGTATGGGGGGATATATCATGTATATTTGTTTATTTGTCTGCACTTAGTAACTCAAATTCACCTGTTCTTTTTTTTTTTTTAAAAAATAACGATTCTTCAGAAAATTCAAACACATCAAGAGTGAGAGTAATTTCAGCATACTTGGAAATAAAATCTATTAAACCACAGTCTTTGCATCTTGATTTCAGACTGTCATATTCACTTGAGTATCTGAAAATGATTCAAGGTGACCACATCTTGTGGTATCTTTCAGCATTATCAGAAGCCTGTGCTCTTGTCTCTTCCATATTGCAAATCTCTGAAACCTTGTCCAGCCACTCGGTCACTGTTGGTGGCTGACTACTTTTCCAATGCATTGGGACTAAAGTCTTGGCGGCATTTAGTAGGTGCTTGGTCAGTGATTTTTTATATCTTTTGAGAGAGAAATTGGAAGTGTGTAGCAAACAGAACACCGCGTTTAGTTGGATTTTGGTATCTGTGATTTTTTGGGTTATTTCCCTGACCTCTTTCCAGTAGGGGGTCAGATGAGGGCAGTGCCACCAGATGTGAATAAGGGTTCTTCCCTGCATCTCCAACAGGTGTTTGAGGTCTGGGGTACCATTTATTCAATTTTGCGGGTGTAGTGTACCAATTTGTCAATAGTTTATAGGCCGTTTCCTGCATTTTTGTGCTGATGGAGCATCTATGAGATAGAATACAAGCATTTCTCCACTGTTTACCTGTTATGTTTACCTGTAGTGTCTTTGACCAATGCCTCCTGAACCTGTCGTTCGGATGATGTTTTGCGTTTTGGAGCCAAGTATATGTGATGGACGTCGCCCTTTCAGTGGTGTTGCCCGATGCACAAACCAACTCTAAATCTGTCAGGGGTCTCGAGAAATCTCTTTGTAGAGACATAACTGGTGGTGACATAACTGCGGATCTGGAAATATGTCCGCAAAGGTATGTTTTGGAGCCCACTTTCATTTTTAAGGGTGGCGAGGGATTTAAGTCTGCCATTTTGAAAACATTCTCCAGCCAGAAGTGGTTTTCCATTGATTGGATGTTTAAGTGGTCTGCTTTTCAGTCCTGTGATAAAGCCTGTATTGTCCATCAGTGGTGTAATTGAGCTGTGTATAGATGTTAGTTTGGTGTGTTTTTACATTGATTGGAATGCATTTAAGGTTGTTTCTAGCAGTGGGTGCTGCATTGTGAGGATGTTTATTTCTGATTCCCGGGTTCGAGGGTATGAGGGGATACTGGGTTGAGCATAGTCCTGCTTCCAGTGCAACCCAATCTTTGGTGTCTCCATGTCAATGCTAATCTATTATCCTGGTCAGATGTGCTGCTAAGTCACTTTCGCTACTTTTAAGTTTTTTCCAGCCCTACAAGAATCATATGGTTTGCCCAACATGGAAATATTCTGATATTTACAACATTAACATTTTTAAACTCCATACATTAGGTCAAGATTGTCTCCAAACCAAATGACATGCACTTTACACTTATAATCGGACCTTCATGCCATTAGTCTTATCTCGTGCCTCTATTTGAAATTGCTAACTAAGACTAATCCTCTCACATTTACCCGTTGTAGGGAAGTCGACTTTGGAGTCTCCTTAGGAGTGGAGACTTGGAATGACATTTGCAGTACCACTAAATCCTTGGCTCAGAATATTGTTGCCCTGGAAACAAATTACAAAGTCTTGACCTTATGGTATTTGGTTCCTGACAGAATTTCCAAATTACCCAGCAGTTTGTTTCCATAATTCTGGAGCCATAGGAGCACATTTGCACATGTGCAACATTCAGTTCTGGACAGAAATGTTTCATATTTTCATTTTTTTTTTATATATTTCCATGTTATTTTCAACATCAATGGCCTCTGACCCGCTCATAGCCTACCTCAATACTTGTCTTCTGGACTTAACTTCAGGGAAATTTAAACTACTACTACAGGTAACCACTGCAGCTAAACAAACTGGTGAAGGCTTGGAGCCATCCACCCTCAGCATAGTGAAGACAAGAAATAAGATCACCCAGGCCATGGTTCATGCTAAAGTCAAAGATGATAATTCAGTATGATTGTTGCGCTAGCTTATCCATCATTACAAACACAAGCATAAATCACCAAAATAGGTTAAACCATAAAGTGACATGGTAATAAAGGCTTATAAAATCTACGTATTCTTTTCTCTGTAAAAAAAGTGTATACAAAACGTGTCAATATACTAAAATATTCGGAAATAATGGTACAGTGAAATACCAAATTGGATAAAACCACTAAATACGAACACAAACATTACTACCTATTCGATCGCGTTGTTAGTATGACTTAATAGTAGAAACTGAAATCGTACTTGGTACCGGACCCACTAGAATAAAGAACAGAAGTGATACGACTCCCACCTACCGAGGTTCGGAAGTGGTCAAACAAATCGACGTCACCAATGGACATCATCA
>BLSH010514190.1:1332468-1347211 GCA_018402905.1 Glandirana rugosa
CATTTATGTCAGTCTCATGGTCTGGGAAGAGTTCCATCTGAGAGTCCTCAGCGTCACCCTGTGTCTGTGTTCTCAGGTCTGACAGTCTCTTGGCATAGTACAGTATGTCCCCAGGGTTGTCTTTACCTGCAGGTCTTGGAAGTTTACTCCGTGCACCCGCGTCCTTCTGGTTCTTTTCTGTGCCCCTCGTGGTTCTTTGTGGAAGCGGCTCCTCCGCGCCATGTTGGCCGTCCTGGGCCGCGGCGCCTCCTTTCTGCTTTTGCCCTTTAGACATGTCAGCTATCGTTGTGAGCGGTACCGTCGGACTCCTGGTCGTCTCCTGCGTGCACCGGTGCCGATCCTGTCGAGTATACCGGCCGGGGAAAGGATCAATCGTCGGTTATGTGCGGGAGCTCCGTGAGACTGAACCGCTCACATGCCCTGCTCGGCCACGCCCCCGGCTACACATTGTTTAGCATCAATGTGCAGAAGGCCAAAAATAGTTGCTCAGTATAGAGATGTGGGCACCATAGACCCTGATATTGTATTGGTATTTGGCTGGATAACTGAATGTTATGGTAGCCAGTTGTTGTCAATAGGCTGTAAAACAGCTCTATGTGGTCATTTTCAGCTGTGTATAGGTAATCTTACTGTGAAAGTGAGATGTTTTTCTTTTTCAAAATGCAATTGGTCATACAGAAAAAAAACTTTTAACATGTAGCTTCAAGGAATGTGGCAGCTTTTAAAGTGATACTAAAGGTTTTTTTTTATTTTAATTAAATAACAAACAAGTTCTGGTTTTTCACAGAGCAGCCCTGATCCCTGTGTAAATGAGTAAGGGGTACTGAATGAATAAAGGGTGTCTCCCAGGTCCTATACCTGTCAATTGGTCACTAAGGCGGAAAGGGGAAGGGGAAGCATACATTCTCTCCTCATTCTCCAGAAGTTTGCAGAGGCTGTAGCTGCAATGGGGGACAGCTCATTCTTTCAAAATAGGTACAATCAGGCTCTGCATTGGACCCACTATTCCTTGCCATAACACAATTTTTTTTTGGGGGGGGGGGCGGGAATTACATTGCATACTACATATTCTTTGCAATTATGATGCAAGAATGCAGACAACCACTGACCAATGGTGGAGGTTGGGAAGCTGCCCATAAATCTGGATCTCAACTGAGTTCTCATGCAGTTCTCAGTGAAGATGACCTCAGCTTATGCATTTTTTTCATCACATGCTATGTTTGAATTGTGCAGGTCTGTGACAGGCACGATTATTTTCTGTCTAAGATATTTTTAGACAGTAGAATATTTTTTCCATTGAAGGGTTATTTTTATTTGTCCATTGTTTTTGGGGGAAAAAACATTTAATAGTAAAGTGGATTGTCATACAAAATAGTGGTGTGTTAACCACTTACCAACCGGGCCACTTTTTTACATTTGGTGGTCACAAGCTAAAAACATTTTTTTTGCTAGAGAATTACTTAGAACCCCCAAACATTATATTTTTTTTTTTCAAACACCCTAGAGAATAAAGTGGCGATTGTTTCAATACTTTTTGTCACACGGTATTTGCGCAGCGGTCTTTCAAGCGCGATTTTTTTGGAACAATTTTACTTTTTTGAGTTAAAAAATAAGACAACAGTAAAGTTAGCCCAATTTTTTTCCATATTGTGAAAGAGGATGTTACGCCAAGTAAATAGATACCATACATGACCTGGTTGAAAATTGCGCGCACTCACGGAATGGCGACAAAGTCCGGTATTTAAAAAGTTCCATAGGCGACGCTTTAAAATTTTTAACGGTTACCAGGTTAGAGTTACAGAGGAGGTATTTTGCTAGAATTATTGCTCACACTCTGGCGATCGCGGCAATACCTCAATGTGTGGTTTGAACACCGTTTTCATATGTGGGCGCGACTTACGTATGCGTTTTCTTTGCTGCGCGAGCTCGCGGGGACGGTGGTGATTTAAATTTTTTTTTTTTTTATTTCATTTATTTATTTATTTTTAGCACTGTTCCTTTAAAAAAAAAAATCTGATCACTTTTATTGCTATCACAAGGAATGTAAACATCCCTTGTGATAGTAACATATGGTGACAGGTACTCTTTTTGGAGGGCCGGGGGGTCTAAAAGACCCCTTATCCCTCCTTTACACTTCACAGTATTCAGATCACCAAAAACGGCGATTCTGAATACTGTCGTTTTTTTAAATTTGGCGCCGTTAGCCGCCGTGTAAACCGGAAGTGACGTTGTGACGTCGCTTCCGGAATTTGCCGAAGGAGACCCGATCGGAGCCGATTACGGCTTTTGTCAGGTCTCCTTCCAGCCGGCGGACGCGCCGGATCGTCGCTTCGCTCTCCCGGTGGGACGGGAGGCCGGAGAAGAGCGGCGGAAGGCGGCGGGAGGGGGGGCGTCCCCTCCCGCCCCCTGGGGTAACGACCGAGCGGCTCCCGAGCCGGATCGGTCATTACCCCTGGATAGCCGACCACCAGCTCTAAAAAATGATACCGGGATATAGCCTGCAGGTGCAGGCTATGTCCCGGTACAGCCGCTCAAACCCGACCGCCGCCTATTTACGGCACTGGTCGGGAAGTGGTTATGGGAACCATGTGCTGGGCTGTATTTTGTAACTAATCATGTTGGTTAGGAGCATGCACATTTTTTACCAATTTCTGACCACCTAGACCAAAATGGGCACTATTAAAATGTGATCATCCCCAGGGTACCCCTTGGAACTTGCCAATACCCAAGTACACCCTGGGGGGCTCCCAACCTGGCCTAACCAGAACAAACTAGAAGTCCCTACCAAACCTGCTTCATACCTTACAGCAATGGGTTCCAGTAGCAGTTTCCCTTAGCACTATCTATTTCCAAAGGAAATATTGATGTTAGGAGAAGGAAGGGTCCAAACAACACAAACCATTCAAATGTTTACTGAATGCAGTTAATATACATGTTAGCATATTTCAGTCATCCCAATGGTGCTGGCACATTCCTTAAGTTGCAAACAATAGAAGGAACCATAAAGAGAAGAGAGTTATGTCGAGGAACCTGTACCTTTCTGAGGTTTTTGCTAGAGTCCTGCATCCAGTGAAAAGGGGATGTGAGTAGCCCCAATAGTCCTGCACCTCAAGGGGAAGCTCTATGAGATTGTACCTCACAACTTACATCTTTGCTGTAGCCTAATCCTCCAGATATTTCCCATAATGACCCCAGGTGGACTCCTGCCAGACTATTTTACAGATCCCTACTTCCTAAGATGCCCTACACTGGCATGGGCAAGACTAGCATTACCTTACTATCTATGGTCAGACCCCACTACTATTCTGAGGGCCTCCTCAAGACTAGCTATGGTAAAATATAATGACCTGCTAATTATGCAGATTAAATACATAAATAATTACTGTCCTACCTGCCAAAGGATTTGTAGTTTTGGACATCACCAGAGGGGTGGAATACCTTTAGGCTAGCACAATTTAAAACAATGGTTAACCTGTGTACATGCATAGGCATGCATTAAAATGCATATATTAAAACACACAGGTGTCAATGGGCCCTCAGGGAATTATTATTTCTGGGTCAGCTGCCTGCTTATTGGCCAAGGTGAAATAGGTGATTGAATGTCCACGTAGGAAGCTGAAAAACAAAGAAGTAACATAAGAAGTAAAAAATCTAAACCTAGATTCTCTATTAAAATGATGTCACTTGAACCGGAAGTGACAACCGGATGTCCTGCCTCTACACGTTTTGCCAGCATGGTATCCTCAGGAAGCTCCAATCTTTCCTGAGAACTCCATGTGGGCAAAGTGCGTAGAGGTGGGACATCCGGTCTTCACTTCAGGTTCCTGGTACATCGGTTCTGAGCTGTAGTTTCTGGTAATGGGAGTGCGCACCGACTCTAGGAGTGAGCAGAGTGGCGACGCCTCCTAATCTTCCTCCCTATCTTTATTGAAGTGCTGGTTTGGTGCCACAGTAGGCACTTTCAAGTGTGAGTACACTACTTTATTGTGTTGACAGAATTTGTTTTGGTCTATATGTATATCGATCTTGTTAGTGAGCAACCTATTCACACACATTGGGTGGATTGGTGGAGAAGAAGAAGAGCCCTTCTGGGAATCAAAGGACTTTGTGCTGCACAATGTACACTTGAATTGGATGTATGAACAAAGGTGTTATATTTCACGGTTATATAATTAAGTTATGTGTACATTTTTGCACATAATCTTACTTTACTCTGAGATTATATAGTACCACTTTATATTTGATTTATCAGTTTGTGAGTATATCCGAACTGCTTTCACAATGGGCAAGGGATGATTCCGGTGCCATATTTTTAATAGGCCCATCCCTTTCGGGTAGCGGCGGCCGGTCAATAAGGGGTGCTTGGGCGCCGCCCCCCCACCGTTGACTCTGTATACTGCTATCTGGGGCTCTATATACTGCGATATGGTGACTCTGTATACTGCTTACTGGGACTCTGTATACTGCAATATGGTGACTCTGTATACTGCGATATGGTGACTCTGTAGACTGCTATCTGGGGCACTGTATACTGCGATATGGTGACTCTGTATACTGCTATCTGGTGACTCTGTATACTGCAATATGGTGACTCTGTATACTGCGATATGGTGACTCTGTATACTGCTATATGTTGACTCTGTATACTGCGATATGATGACTCTGTATACTACGATATGGTGACTCTGTATACTGCTATCTGGGGCTCTGTATACTGCAATATGGTGACTCTGTATACTGCTATATGGTGACTCTGTATACTGCTATCTGGGGCTCTGTATACTGCTATATGGTGACTCTGTATACTGCGATATGGTGACTCTGTATACTGTTATATGGTGACTCTGTATACTGCTATATGGTGACTCTGTATACTGCTATCTGAGGCTCTGTATACTGCTATATGGTGACTCTGTATACTACTATATGGTGACTCTGTATACTGCGATATGGTGACTCTGTATACTGCTATCTTGGGCTCTGTATACTGCAATATGGTGACTCTGTATACTGCTATATGGTGACTCTGTATACTGTGATATGGTGACTCTGTATACTGCTATCTGGGGCTCTGTATACTGCGATATGGTGACTCTGTATACTGCTATATGGTGACTCTGTATACTGCTATATGGTGACTTTGTATACTGCTATCTGGGGTTCTGTATACTGCTATCTGGGGCTCTGTATACTGCTATATGGTGACTCTGTATACTGCTATCTGGGGCTCTTTATAATGCTATCTGGTGACTCTGTATACTGCTATCTGGAACTCTGTATACTCCTATGTGGTGACTCTGTGTACCCTATCTGTGATGCTGTATATCCTATCTGGTGATGCTGGGCTGTATACTCCTGACACAATTGGTGTAAACTATAAGAGGCGGGGCTTATGAGAAGTGGGAGGGGCCAAAAGGAAGGGAGGGGCCTGGTGCCCCCCATCCTTAAATTTCACCAGCCACCACTGCTTCCGAGTGGATCTGATAGGCCTGCAGCCTGGGTAGCTGTTTGCAAACTTTAAACGTTTGAGACTTCCAGCAGTCAGCTAGTTAGTGTTTCTCTAGAACACCCAGATTTCCATCAATGCTCTGTCACCCAGGCTGCAAGTTTAGTATTCTTGCTTTAGGGTCAAAGTTCTCCTTCTTCAATTGACCTTGGGCATTGGAGGCCCCAGAGTTTTTTCATACGCTGTTTTCAAATTCTTTCTTAAGTGATCTACATATCCTCGTGAGATGTTATTGATGTCTGATCTAGGGAAATGCAAAAGACCTTATTGACAGGTAGTTTAGCTTCCCTCCCCACCATCAGCAGGTACGGTGAATAGCCCGTAGCATCATTTTTAGTGCATTATAAGCATATACTACAGCTGCAAAGTGCCTACTCCGATGCTGTATGTTTTCAACTGAGAAAGTCCCAAGCATGTCTAGAAGGGGGCAGTTAAATTATTTCAGCTGGGGGTCTCCATGAGAATGATAGGGGGCTGTTCTGGATTTCTGAATACACAGTCATTTAATCAGCTTACACTTGAAGTTTCTCCCCTGATCGAAATGGATATGCTGAGGCAGGCCATTGTGAACAAAGAACTTTTCCACAAGAACTTTGGCTAAAGTTGAGGCTTATTGGTCTTTGGTTGGGAAAGCCTGGTGTACCAGGTAAAGTTGTCAGTTACTACCATCTCCAGACACAGGAAAGCAATGCACGCCAATTCCATTGGTCATTGACCTTGGAGATGGCCCATGGGTGCGGCTTTGGTTGGAAAAGTCTTTCGCTGAATACATCTTAGGCAAAAGTGACAGTAGCCCTTGACTTAAGCGCACATACAAGGCCAATAGAAACAGTTTCTGATTAGCTTGAAAGTCCTATCAGGGCTTAGTTGGCTATGTTCATCATGTAAAGCTGTTAATACGGTCTCTGTGCTTTTTGGTAGCAACAGCTGCAATCTCTCTTCAGGGTTGTCTGAGGGGGCCCTTTCGGAAAAACACCCCGTCTCTCAATTGCAACCGATTCCACTCCCTGAGGACTAATTGTGCTTCTTTCAGGCCAAGTACACATATGTGTAAATTGGATGCGGATTTCCTCACATCCAATTCGCATGACATGCGAGTGTGCTCGGCTCGCAATGGAGCCGGTTCACACATGTCCGGGGCAGCCGCGGTCCGCATTCCAAAAAGAATCTGAACTGGTGAACAGGGACGCACTGCACCGCATGCTGGGAACCACGGCCACACATATGTGAATGCAGCCTAAGAGTATCTGTTAGTATTAAGTCTAGATTTTTACTCTCTAGAGCTTTCAAAGTTAGATTGCAGAGGGGATCTTCTTGTCGGTCTTTCCGTAGATCCTTCTTTGACATCCTGGGTAGGCCTTCATGTCTTATTTGGAAAAAGTCACAGTAATATTTGGGACTCTGATAACTTCAGCTCCTGTCACCCCTTTGGCATGCATTCTGCCTCTTGGCACAGGGTTTTTACTCCTTCAGGAGTTAGTTGTGTCCAGCTGTCTGTGGGGACATCTGAATCATAAGGTCTTCTGGAAAGAGCATCGGCATCCCTGTTTCCAACTCCGGGGAGATACTTCAGGCTGAATCAGAACCCAGACATGGCAGCCAACCAGTAGCATCTAGCTTGGCCATTGTGAGTGTATAGGTAAGTGGGCTGTTGTAGGGCTTGACCACGAAGCCTGCACCATGCAGGTAGTCTTTTAATTTGTCTACCACCACTCACTTTAAAGCCTGAAATTCCAACTTGTGAGTGGGGTGGTTTCTTTCTGCAAGGGTCAGAATTCTGGTCACATATGCAACTGATCACAGATGTCTATCATGCTCTTGATATAGTACTCAACCCAGTCCGTCTTTTCTAGCATTGTGCAGATCTTATGGTTTAGAGGGATCAGCATAGGCTAGCACTAGAGCATTGCTTAGACTCCTCTTCAGCTGGCAAAACACCTGCTTGCACTGACCTGTCTACTGGTCTCAAATAGATTCTCAAGGCTTTCTGGCACAGGGCTTTTACTCCTTCTGGAGTTAGTTGTGTCCAGCTGTCTGTGGGGACATCAGAATCATAAGGCCTTCTGGAAAGAGCATCAGCATTCCTGTTACCAACTCCGGGGAGATATGTCAGGCTGAATCAGAACATAGACATGGCAGTTAGCCAGTAGCATCTAGCTTGGCCATGGTGAGTGTATAGGTAAGTGGGTTGTTGTAGGGCTTGGCCATGAAGCCTGCACCATGCAGGTAGTCCTTTAGCTTGTTTACCACCACTCACTTTAAAGCCAGAAATTCAAACTTGTGATTGGGATAGTTTCTTTCTGCAGGGGTCAGAATTCTGGCCACATATGCAACTGGTCACAGATGTCTATCATGCTCTTGATATAGTACCCCACCCAGTCTGTCTTTTCTTGCATTGTGTAGTTCATATAGTTTAGAGGGATCAGCATAGGCTAGCACTGGAGCATTGGTTAGACTCCTCTTCAGCTGGCAAATCGCCTGCTCGCACTGACCTGTCCACTGGTCTAAAATAGATTCTCAAGGCTTTCTGGGTCCTTTATTTGGCTTATTTGGCTTGGCTGTGTCTGTCTTCCTCCTCATTCTTTAACAATTCATTGAGGGGTCGGGCTATTTAAGTGACTCATTCATCAAATCTTCGGTAATGGGAGCAGAATCCTAAGAATGACCTTAGTTCAATGACATTATACGGGCTAGGCCAGGAAGTGACAGCTTATACCTTTTTTGGGTCAGTGGCAACTCCCTCTGCGGAGACCACATGCTTTAGATGGGAAACGGAAGTTGTTATAATTCAAATTTCTCTAAGGACAATTTTAACCCTTCTTCATAGAGTCTCTGCAGTACTTTTTCCAGTCATGAAGAGTCTTCCCAAAGATGATGATATCATCTAGATCAGTGTTTCTCAACTCCAGTCCCCAAGGTGCACCAACAGGTCATGTTTTCAGGATTTTCATTATTTTGCACAGAGGATTTGATCAGTTTCACTGCCTTAGTAATTACTACAGCCGTTTCATCTGAGGAAAATCCTGAAAACATGACATGTTGGTGCGCCTTGAGGACTGGAGTTGAGAAACACTGATCTAGATACACCAGTAACTCAATGAGGTTCATGTATCCCAAGGTATGTTGAAAGGTAGCAGGGGCTCCTGACAGTCTTTTTGTGTCATTCTGTTGAATTAAAAAAAAACCCTAATAGGCACTGCAGAGTATCCTCTATACAAAGAGTCGTGTATTGATCACGAAGTGTTCTCCATTTGAGTGTTTGATAATCAATGAACATTTTGAGGAAGCCATTCTTTTTCCTTAAACACCACTATGAGGAAGGCATAAGGGCTTCGCTACTCTCGGAAAATACCCCTCCGTTTCAACTCATCCAGTTGCCCTTGAAGATTTCCCAGGTTGCCCAATGGGATTTGCTAAGCTCTCTTCCTGAAAGGTTTACCTCCCTGAGGTTGAATTCTGTGTTGATTTTTCGAGAACCTCTCCCACGATTTCAGAAGCTGTCCCTTTACCCTCTCCTTCCACTCGGGCGATGATGAGGAGTTTTGAAGGTAGAAAAATGTGTCTCCCCCCCCCCATCCATACCACATCTTCAGGTCTAGTATGGATTTTAAAGGGAACCCCATGCCAAAATTAAAAAAAAAAAAAAACGGCATAGAGTTTACCAAAATCCATACAAGACCTTTATCCGAGCATGCAGCCCAGCAGGTCAGGAAAGGGGGGGTGAGTGAGTGCCCACCCTGCTGAACAATACCAGACTACATTCCCTCAACATGGGGGGGTACTTTGGGGTGGGGGCTCTGTCCACCCCAAAGCACATGGTCCCCATGTTGATGGGGACAAGGGCCTCCTCCCGACAACCCCTTGTGGGGGTTTGTGGGCAGGGGGCTTATTGGAAGATCCCAGCCCCCCCCATGTGAATGAGTATGGGGTACATAGTACCCCTTCCCATTCACCAAATAAGTATCAAAGAGAAATAAAAACACACACACATTTTTTGACAATTCTTTTATTTATTTATCATGACGCCACCGCACCGCCAGACACAGAAAAAAAATGCTCTGCCATCAATAAAGGCTAACCACCTACTGCAGGCTCTGCCATTTGACAGCTCTTTTATAGGTATGGGGGTGGAGTCAACTGGAGAGGTCACCTGGTGTACCACCCCCCCTGTGACATCACAGACCGGTGCATGCTGGGTTAATGACGTCACAAGGGGGTGGTGCCACCAGGTGATGTCGCCAGGTGGCTCGGCCCCTTATCTATATAAAAACTGTCAAACAGCAGAGCCTGCAGTAGGTGGCTTTTATTGACGGCGGAACATTATTTATTTATTTGTTTTTTTTTCTGGTCCGGCAGTGGTGGCATTGTAACTGACAAAAGATCTACATTGTGGGACATTGTTTTTTATTTTATTGATTTTTTAAAATAAAGGAATGCTCACAAACTGTGTCTGTGTTTTTTTTTATTGACACTTTTTATGGTGAATGGGTAGGGGTACAATGTACCCCATACCCATTCACAAAGGGGGGGCGGGATCTGGGTGCTAAGCTCCAAGGGCCCCCAGATGTGGCCTGGTATGGGGCAGGACGGGAGGGCGCTCTCCCCCCTCCTTTCCTGGTCTGCCAGGCTGCATGCTCAGATAAGGGTTTGGTATGGATTTTGGGGGGGTTCCCCTTAAAATCCATACCAGACCCAAAGGGCCAGGTTTGGATTTGTGTGTGGGGGGGCCCCATGTCGTTTTTTTTTTTTCATTTTTTTATTGCCGGAAATGTTTTTTTTTTTATATTCAACTGTCAGCGAGGGAGCCCATTGACAGCCGATGACTCATCGCTTAATAAGGACACTGTGGCCGGCTTCCCAGACCCGCTCCTTACCAACCAGCTATTCGCTGTGCCCTGATTGGGAAAAGCTTTGCCCAATCAGGGCTTAGAATGCACTGTGCAGTGTGCAGTGCATTGCAGGGCATTCGGAGAAGAGAACACCCGCCATACACCCTGCATATTCAGGTGCTTGCCGATTGGGTGAACAAGCGATGTTCGGGCTGAACTTTTGCTCGGTCCGAACCGTTTGCTCAACGCTATTGGTTGCCCGGTGTCACTATTGTACTAGTATATTAACTAAGCCCATATTCATTTACATTGTAATATACATTTCCCTGTGTTCTAGACAAGGCACTATTAGTCTAAAAACATTATTGATTCTGACAAACCTTCAAGAACAACAATTTCACTTATTTCAGTTTGAAGACTTTTTCATAACTTTTTATAGTAGGATAAAATTAATGTTCTTTGGTCTGTGACCTATGCATTCATGCTTTAATAGCTAATACTTGTGATTATAGAATGTATAAAAATAAATGTTTTCAGAGGCAGATGCTTTTAAAGCAAGGCTTCTGAGAACATTTTATTTTTTAACATAATCTCTCATTTTTATTCTAATCCTGTTTACTCTTTTTCTTTGGATTGTGAATCACTGCATCCCTTGCTCAGAACAATCTCACATTTTCAAATTGTAGTTTATTTTAACCTTGTGTCATTATGTAGGTTTGTTCTTGGGTAGCGTCTGCTGCTTTGCAAATGTTCATTGCTTTGTTTCAGATTAAATTATCTTCTCACAAGTGCCTATCCTCCAGCTATTGTCAGATAATCCAAATATAACTTTACCCCTTAGCATCAATCTTTGTTACTTTGAACTCAGATCTCCTGTAGCTTAATCACAGAGTACTTTTTTTCTGCTTCAGAAAAAGGGGACTAGGCTGTGAATAACAGAATTAAAGAAGATGTGAGTACATGTGCGTCATGCAATGACCTCCTGGAGGACAAAGGACTTAAAAACATGTGCATACTATAACATTTTGAAGAATTCTAAATTATTGAGGATTGTTCAGCCAGAAATGGTTGGCTGTAGATATACTCCTACTAGGATATTGAATAGCCCTTGCCAGTACATAAGCACACATTAATATAAACATCTGCAATATGAAAAAAATAAAATGTACTCTAACACCATCTAACTGGTTTCCCATACTGATATAAAGACAGTTGTAACTGTGCCTAGGGCAGTTTGGGCAGTTTGTGTACTCCTACATTTGGTCACAGATTAGGGTCAATGCTGTATCTTGGCCTAGGCCGACAAGGCCCAGGCCTAGGGCAGCACTTTGCAGGGGGGCAGCACAAAAAGAGTCCTCGCCAGCTTGCGCTCTTAGTGTAATGCCAGTCTTATGGGGTGGACTGGGCCGGGAGGCAAATTGGTCTGGCACCCCCATAAAGCAGACGGGCAGGGCCGCCATCAGCGGGTCAAGCCATACATATGTAGCGGACCACAACCAAAGAGTTGTTGTGCTACCCCATAGCCAAACAGGAAGTGTGAGGAAATCTCAGTAAATAAGGGAATCCACCCCCCCCCCCAAAGTCCTAAGAACTAGTGTCCCCAATGTAAAATTTCAAGGTGGGTCCTAAATAGGAAGGGGTGTGGCCTTGACAGGAAGGGGTAGCTCATTTTTAAATTAAGGGGTGCACAAGTTTAGTCAGGCCTAGGGCAGCACAAAACCTAAATACACTGCTGATTAGGGTATTCATGACCCTCACAATATAGGATGTTTATGAGACTATTACGCTACAATTTGCCTAACATAAAAGTAGGATGTGTGCAATGGTATGGTATAAATACTCTGTACTTCAGAAAATTATGCTTAGATTGGAAAGAAGAAGGTTTCACCATGCACCCTCCTACCATATCATTATATAATATAATTGAGCTGTTTTATCTGTCAAAGAGTTGTTTTTCTGCCTACTCAGTCGTGAGACTTACACAGCTCTACCACACAACACACACAACAGGTGGGAGACTAATACACCTTTCTTACAATTCAATTACACTGCTGACACTACCCAAACCTGTGACTGGATAGTGAAGGAGCAGGAGGAGAATGATGGGGTAATCTCTGCCCTCTCCTCTGTCAGCCCATTCCTTGCCCGGATATTTGCATGCAGCTCATCTGATTGACTCCCAGTGCTTCCCATCCCTCTACCAGTCTGTACAGGGATTGCAAGACACTAATACCAAGACAAATTCATGCATTTAAACTAGTTGCAATTAAAAATACATTTAATGATTTATTAATGGCTACAGAGCAATAATAGCACCACTTCCTGCAAGGCTGTCTTTTTTTTTTTTTTTTTAACAATCAGGATTGCTTTATTGTAGTCAATGTATGAGAATACAAAAGGAAAACCAATTTAAAAGAGGAGAACAAACAAGAACCAGGTGTCATATCATTAAGGAGATAAACTTAAGGTATATAGTAAAACATCAACATCCAGTTGCATACCAAGGAGAGTGGCATAAACAACATAGAAACAGGAAAATCCTACAGCAGTACCCTCAGAGCAAAGTAAAACCACTATATTCTGGAGGGTGAGAGATGGACATTGTAAGGGGGGAGGGCACAAGGAGGGAGGGAAAGGGGGAAGGGACGGAAGGAAAGGGGGTAGCTAAAGACAGAAAGACAGAGGGTGTCAGTAGGACACCTCCGCCCACCCGTCAGGGTGCACTCATTGGGAAGTCCATGGCAGCCACACCTTGTCATACTTACAAGGACAGCCACGACTAATGTACGCTAATTTGTAAAGAGGTAGCGCAGCATCAATCATGGCTTCCCAGGACAGCAATGAGGGAGGTGTAGAAGAGGTCCAGTTACAAAGGATCTTTTTTTTGGCATAGAAAAGTAGGTAGATCAAGAGTTTGCTGTGGTGGGATTTTTGAACATCATCAGGAATGCCGAACCGCAAGGCTGTCTTTATTCAAACACAAGGCAGGTAGAGGGAAAACAAAGTAGAACACTGTAATGGAATTATATTATTATTGATCATGAAGTGGTTGTGGATATCAAGAGACACATAAATGTATAATGGGTAAAAAAGGCACAGGTTTGGATATCCCGATATCTGCAGAAGTTGCTCTTGTTTTCATGCTCCCGGGCTCAATTTCCAAGGCCAAAAAAGACCTCTTCTGCTTCTCTCCAGTAGCCTCCAGGGCCATTATTCCAAGACATTGAAAAAAAAACAACACACACCACAGTGATGGGCATACTAGCTCTATGAGATCTCTATGACTGCTACACTACATACATGATTATTTACTGCATCTGGATCTTTTTTCTGGGATCAGCACAGTTAAACCCTTTTGCTGCCAGGCCCTGCGCTCCACTTTTAAACTCAGGAGTTGTTAAGGAAATTGCATATCACATAATTTCTTATTAATCACTTAAGGACCAGAAGGATTTATCCACTTCCTGCGATACGGCACTGCATCACTTTAACTGACAATTGCGAGATTGTGCGACATTGTACCCAAACAAAATTTGTGTCTTTTTTTCCCACAAATAGAGCTTTCTTTTGATGGCATTTGATCATCTCTGCGGTGTTCATTTTTTGCACTATAAACAAAAAAAGACCAACAATTTTGAAAAAAAAAACCCATATTTTTTACTTTTTGCTCTAATAAATATCCAAAAAAAATGTAAAAAAAAATTTTCTTCATCAGTTTAGGCCAATATGTATTCTTCTATATATGTTTGGTTAAAAAAATCGCAATACACGTATATTGATTGGTTTGCGCAAAAGTTATAGTGTCTACAAAATAGGGAATACATTTATGGCATTTTTATTATTTGTTTTTTTACTAGTAATGGTGTGGATCAGCAATTTTTAGCGGGACTGCGACATTGTGGCGGACAGATCAGACACCTGACATTTTTGACACTTTTTTGAGAACCAATGACATTATTACAGTAATCAGTGCTTAACCACCTCAGGACCGCCCACCGTCAAATGACGGCGGAGCGGTCCTGCTCTTCCAGCGGGTGGACGTCATATGACGTCCTCCCTTTAAGCCGGGATTGCGCGCTTACAGTAACCAAGAGTTTTTTCACAGTTTTTACAGTCCACAGACTAGACAGGCGGTGTTACAGCGTCAGGGCGATTTTTAACGACTAGGTGTGGTAATGATCATTTTTTTGTTTATTATTTTTACGGTATTTACATAAGGGATAAAACATCTGTGATATTGAAAACGCGTTTGGTTAGTTATATGCACATAACGCTAAAAAAATTGGTTTGTATATATCTTCTTATGTATAACCGGATTTGACTACTTCTTTTAAAAAAAAATGTAAAAAAAACCTATAAATAATCTCGTTTTTCATTTTTTATACCCAAAAAAAAAAGTTTTAACAAC
>BLSH010514191.1:76933-89335 GCA_018402905.1 Glandirana rugosa
TGCATAGGGAGTGATAATCCTTCTGGACACAGTGTGGTCAACAGTATCATCCAAACTTACACGAGGTATTCCTAGATGCTGAAGATCAAGAGGTAAAGGACTCATCTGGAGACCTCACTTTTAGGGTTAACCCTGTTCAGGACACAGACATACTCCAAACTTCAGGTATGCTAGGAAATAGAAGACCTTGCAGGATTGAGGATGGAATCCTCTGTTCCCCGGTGGAACGAGCAAATCAGATGCAAGTAATCCTAGACGGGGAATTAAGCAGTAGGTAGGCTCAAACGTGTCCTCACTCTTTGGCATACAGTGACTTTGCATATCTTGGTAACCAATCCGAGACCTGGGCAGACCCTTCCCTTGGGTCTTCCTAATAGTGAGGGATACGTTGTCTTACTCTCCTTTTCATCTAGAGGTGTTATCCTCTGTTCTTTCTGGGTGTCAATAATTCTTTTATGAGCAGCGCCTGGTGTTTATTCTTGAAGTTTATCTTGCCCTCCCATATTGTATGCTAGTTAAATCCCAAGGTGTGCTGACATGGGGCTGAGCCAGGAAAACGGAAAATTGTTATCAATTACTTACCGTAATTTTCCTTTCCTGGCTCTGCCATGGCAGCACATTCCCACCCTGGGCCGTCGCAAGCTAGTTACAGAACACCGTCTCCAGGTACTGCTGTCCTTTTATGCTCTATACAGGGATGTCCTATACGGGGTCAAGGGGGCGGGGTTGACCCGAGGTGTGCTGCCATGGGGCAGAGCCAGGAAAGGAAAATTACGGTAAGTATTTGATAACAATTTTCCGTTATTATATCTTTTCATGTGACAACACTGAAGAAATTACACTTTGCTACAATGTAAAGTAGTGAGTGTACAGCTTGTATAACAGTGTAAATTTGCTGTCTCCTCAAAATAACTCAACACACAGCCATTAATGTCTAAAGGGCTGGCAATAAAAGTGAGTACACCCCTAAGTGAAAGTGTCCAAATTGGGCCCAAAGTGTCAATATTTTGTGTGGCCACCATTATTTTCCAGCACTGCCTTATCCCTCCTGGGCATGGAGTTCACCAGAGCATCACAGGTTGCCACTGGAGTCCTCTTCCTCTCCCCCATGATGACATCATGGAGCAGGTGGATGTTAGAGACCTTGTGCTCCTCCACCTTCCATTTGAGGATTCCCCACAGATGCTCAATAGGGTTTAGGTCTGGAGACATGCTTGGCCAGTCCATCACCTTTACCCTCAGCTTCTTTAGCAAAGCAATAGTTGTCTTGGAGGTGTGTTTTGGGTTGTTATCATGTTGGAATACTGCCCTGCGGCCCAGTCTACGAAGGGAGGGGATCATGTTCTGATTCAGTATGTCACAGTACATGTTGACATTCATGGTTCCCTCAATGAACTGTAGCTCCCCAGTGTCAGCAGCACTCATGCAGCCCCAGACCATGACACTCCCATCACCATGCTTGACTATAGGCAAGACAGACTTGTCTGTACTCCTCACCTGGTTGTGGCCACACAAGCTTGACACCATCTGAACCAAATAAGTTTATCTTGGTCTCATCAGACCACAGGACATGGTTCCAGTAATCCATGTCCTTAGTCTGCTTGTCTTCAGCAAACAGTTTGTGGACTTTCTTGTGCATCATCTTTAGAAGTGGCTTCCTTCTGGGACAACAGCCATGCAGACCAATTTGATGCAGTGTGCGGCTTATGGTCTGAGCACTGACAGGCTGACCCCCTACCCCTGCAACCTCTGCAGCACTCATATGTCTATTTCCCAAAGACAACCTCTGGATATGACGCTGAGCACGTACAATTAACTTCTTTGGTCGACCATGGCAAGACCTTTTCTGAGTGGAACCTGTCCTGCTAAAACGCTGTATGATCTTGGCCACCATGCTGCAGCTCAGTTTCAGGGTCTTGGCAATCTTCTTATAGCCTAAGTCATCTTTATGTAGAGCAACAATTCTTTTTTTCAGATCCTCAGAGAGTTCTTTGCCATGAAGTGCCATGTTGAACTTCCAGTGACCATTGTGAGAGAGTGAGAGTGATAACACCAAATTTAACACACCTGTTCCCCATTCACACCTAAGACCTTGTAACACTAACGAGTCACATGACACCGGGAAGGGAAAATGGTTAATTGGACCCAATTTGGACATTTTCACTTAAGAGTGTACTCACTTTTGTTGCCAGCGGTTTAGACATTAATGGCTGTGTGTTGAGTTATTTTGAGGAGACAGCAATTTACACTGTTATACAAGCTGTACACTCACTACTTTACATTGCAGCAAAGTGCAATTCCTTCAGTGTTAAAAAGATATAATATTTATCAGAAATATAAAGCTGAATCAAACAGTACTCCACATGATGATGTAATCCATTCCTCACCATGCACTGTTTGTGATCCACACTGGGAAAACTCATTAAACTTTCTTAAATAGCAGAGACATCACAAAATTAAGTGACTATCCAATTTTTTTTAACACTTAAAAATTGCTTTAAGATGATTGTAAACCCTTTCATGCAATATGGTTGCAACGCTCTGCACAGTGAAACAGCAAATCCAAACTGAAAAGTGATAGCCAGGGTGATGTGTTCCCACACACCATACAAATAGTATTCAAAGATAAGGAAAAACAGCTGGCGACTCCATAATCCTCTGATGATTTATTGATATAGACCACACCAGTGAGTACATAAATAGAAATGGCAGACTAGTTTCGGCAAATAAGCCTTGATCACTGCACACAAGTGAATGTAAAATGAACATACATATAAAGAGAGTTAACGTGACCATTGCTGCCTCCCTCCACTTGTGATTGGTTAAATGCTTGATTGAAGAATAGGAAATTAATTGCTATTCAGGCATCTTTATGTAGAGCAACAATTTTTTTTTTCAGATCCTCAGAGTGTTCTTTGCTATGAGGTGCCATGTTGAACTTCCAGTGACCAGTATGAGAGAGTGATAGCGATAACACCAAATTTAACAAACCTGCTCCCCATTCAGACCTTGTAACACTAATGAGTCACATTACACCGAGAAGGGAAAATGGCTAATTGTACCCAATTTGGACATTTTCCCTTTGGAGTGTACTCACTTTTGTTGCCAGCGTTTTAGACATTAATGGCTGTGTGTTGAGTTATTTTGAGGAGACGGCAAATTTACACTGTTATACAAACTGTACACTCACTACTTTACATTGTAGCAAAGTGTAATTTCTTCAGTGTTGTCACATGAATAGATATAATAAAATATTTACAAAAATGTGAGGGGTGTACTCACTTTTGTGAGATACTGTATATATGTATATTTATCAGAAATATAAAGCTGAATCAAACAGTACTCCACATGGTGTAATCCACTCCTCACCACGCACCACACTTAAAAATTGCTTTAAGATGATTGTAAACCCTTAAATAGTGAAGTGACTGGCATCCGGCGATACAAAGAGATGAAATAAATCCTCCTACATAAGTTTTACCTGTTTATCTGCAGCCATTTCTTCCATAGATTGTTCTAAAAGACACAGATCAAAGGATTTTTCTCAGCTTTAGCAGTAAGAGGTTGGGATCTGAAGTCTCTCAGTGCAGATTTCAGTGAGAACAGCTTTAAAACCTGATTAGGGGAAGGAACACACCCCCATCACACAGTACACAGAGAACAAGCAGAGCAGAGGATATGAACCATAGGCTGTGTACTGGCTCTCTCCTCCCCGTCACTTTTTTATCTCTTGGTGTCGGGAAAATCTTTCATTAGTGTCTCATGCTGATATCAGAAGAATGAGGCAGCAAAGAGAAATTGCACTCCATGCTTTGAATAGAGGTAAGTACACAGTATAGAAGGATGTGCTATGTTCATATTTCATGTCTGAGGTTTACCACCACTTCATCTCAAATGGTGATGTCCATGTACAGCCATTCGTAGTGTTATGCCACACCAACATG
Source organism: Glandirana rugosa (assembly GCA_018402905.1). NCBI lineage: Eukaryota > Metazoa > Chordata > Amphibia > Anura > Ranidae > Glandirana > Glandirana rugosa. The sequence goes on from BLSH010514191.1 coordinate 80,878, forward strand.
TGGCACATATGCTTGTTTCTCCTATGGAAAAAGTTGATACCATCTTCTCCTTAGCAAAAACACGCCAAATGGGGATACCTATGCTCAAAGAATAAACAGAGCAGTACATACAGGTTAAAACTGCAATATTTATTAAAACAAAGAACTAAACACAGATATGTGAAATACACTGATAACATGCACAAATGAACCACTCATTGAATCCCAATCCATGCCAGACCCTGTTAACATCCAGCAAATGGCCATGCAGGTCTGTGAATGGGAATCCCTTCCGGCTAGGTGGATCAATATCTGCTCTATGCATTATGTCCCTTGGACTTCGGCAGGGGCTCTGAGACCAATGGGGAACCACTTCCTATATAGCTTTGCTTCAGCAAACGCCAGGTCACTTTAAGTGTAGCAATCCCTGTTTGGATTTTCTTCTATCTAATTTTTGTTGAAGCATCTATTTGTATACTTCTTTAGATGTTTGTAAAGAGATCATTGTCTAGGGTAGTGCTGCACTAGCTGCACTATATGGCTCCATGCACAGTGGACGCTCTTATAGTCATTTTGGGCATCGGATTTCTGGCAGAAAAACGCTGCTTTTAAAACGAGCTTTTATCAGCGTTTTGTTATAGTGTTTATGAGCGTCAGTGTTTCTGAGCGTTTTTTGTTTTCCTTCATTAGCTTCCATTGACTACAAAAAACGCCGGACGCCGATAAACGGCCGTTTACCAGCGTTTATGAGCGTTTATCGGCGTTTATCGGCGTTTATCGCGTCTAGCGTTTTTTTGTGGTCACTAGAACGACTTTTGAACGCCAATTCAGGGCGTGCAGATAACAGCCCCAAAACGCCACTGCTGTTAAATGACAGTTAACGTCCATGTGTGCATGGACACATAGGATAACATAAAGTGGCGTTTTTGGGCTGTTAAAAAAAACGCCAAAACAACCAAAAATGGTCGTTTATCAGATACAGTGTGCATGGAGCCTATAAGTATTTCTTATATTTGTTTTGAGTTGGATATTTTGAAGTGCTAGCAGCTCATATTAGGAATATAGTGGTAAGCACAAAAGGGTATATATTACTGTTGCTTGCACATACGGCTTAATATTTAGAACCACGTCTCATATATTTAAATTCACCTTGCTTATGTGATGGAAACATCCCATTTCTCTAAAAGCAGAAGTAGGAGACTAGGTTTTACAACTGAACATTTCTACCATTTTATTTAAAGTGTGTTTAAATCCAAAACATTTTTCTTTTGGGTGGCATAGGGAAGCATTAGCAACCCTGTCAATCTTTTATTGCTGCCTGTGTTTTCAGAGATTGTGATTTACACTTTTTCTCCCCATAGTCAGTGTCACAAGGTTTGAAAGTGAGGGAAATAAGGAAAATTGTTGCCATACTTACCGTAATTTTCCTTTCCTGGGCAGCCAATGGTCTGGACCAGACCTAAGGACAGAGAGGGAAAATTAACATAAGCCTGCCATACCTGTGTGCAGTGTGACCGAGCGGCAGACCTGCAGAGCGCCCTCTGCTCCGTGGGACGCCTTGGAAGAAGACTGCCGCCGCCAATCCAAAACGAGCGTCCCGGCCATCGCCTAGCAACGGCCTGTGGCGCTCGTTGGTGACGTCAGATTCCACCCGACAGTCTCCCCGCAGCCACGAGGCCGCCGAGGAACTAGCGGGCTCAGCGCGCCGCCCGCTGCAGGAACCCAGCCGCTGCCACTGCAAAAATGAAAGTAAGGTACCCAAACACAATGCTCACTGGAGGAAACCCAGAATTATAGTAATAAAATACTCCGCTGTGCCCAACATAAAGGAACAGTACCTTATGTTCTTGTCTGTGTTGTATGATGCTAGTAAAGCTATGGCAGACAGTAGTTTTATACTGTTATCCTCCATGCTGCAGTATACAGTACTTTATACTGTTAATCTGCTCATCTCCGTAGACAGTAATTTATACTGTTATTTTGTAGGTACAGTAGACAGTAATTTATACTGTTATTTTGTCGGTACAGTAGACAGTAATTTATACTGTTATTTCGAATGTACAGTAGACAGTAATTTATACTGTTATTCCGAATGTACAGTAGACAGTAATCTATACTGTTATTCCCGCTGCCGCCGTAGACAGCAATTTATACTGTTATTCGCGATAAGGCGTACAGCAATCTCTCTCGTTACTTCCTCTGCGACCATAGACAGTAGTTTATACCGTTGTTCTAGTCGAGTTGGTCTCTAGTAAGCGTAGTGTTTTAATTTATACTGTTATAGCCCGCTTCCGGGAACCCACCTCCTCTAGGAGTCTTGTCCGTAATCCGGAGGGGAACGCCCGGGCAGCCTCCGAGAGAGAAAAGAGAAGAAAAAATGAAAAGTAAAAAAAAATAAAAAATGTAAAAAAAAAAAAAAAGGTGTCCGGAGCGAGGACGAAAAAAGAACAGTGTTATGGGGCAGACAGCCGCCTTTTTTGGGCTAGGAAAGAGGTGGTCCTGGAGGGGTCAGAGGGGGCGGAGCTGACCCGTAGTAGGCTGACATGGGGAGGTCCAGGAAATAGAAAGTTCTGAGAGGAAATCGTTAAATAGGGACACCTGTTAAGATTATAGCATTCAAAAAGGGAATATCCCCTCACAGGAAACTCTGGCATTTATTCCCAGTGGGGCACAGGTGGCAAAAGAACCTTGACACTAGTTTAAATGATTCCCCACCATGAGTGTGCCTATTGGATTAGGGTGTGCAAACACGCATGCCTTTCTCTGCAGCCTAGGCTGCACAGGACAGTGAATGAATGGGTAGTGGTCTGTGCTGAGCATCTTCCTGTTCATTAACAAACTGAAGCATAGTAAACACATTTTACTATCCTTCAGTTAAGAATGAACACAGTGAGTGAGTGTGTTCACTGTGTTCATTTAAAAAAGGAAGCCACTGGTAAATTACATATTTACTAGCCTCTTTCCCCACTCTCCATCCTAACACATCCTCAGCAGCAGCTGGGGGCAGAGTAGAGGAGTGAAGCCAGCAGCACTGTGGGGCAGGGGCCGAAAACGGGGAAGACCGGGCAGTAGAGGGAATCGGCACTGTATGTAGTAACACCTGGAACAGCCCCTGTGCATAGCTATGTCCCCTACTCTGTCCAAACCTAAGGGAAAAAAATGCTTTAGATGATATAAAATGCTAAAAAAGAGAAAAATGCTGCAAAGAAACAATTAAAAGGTGTATAAATAGAAACAGATAAAACAGTATTTTTTTTAAGTAGGAAAAGTTATTTTCTTTCTAATTATACGTGTGCCATAGAAAATGCAATAGATTTAGCAGTTTTAATAAATAGACAAGGAATGCTATCTAAACAAAAAGAGAAAAAAGCTGCAAATAGTTGATTTTATCTCTTACTGTTTGCCGCTTACTTTTACTCTGAATATTCAGCCACTTACAATATATTTCTGCTTGGTGCTGTGGAGGTACTCTGCATAATTTCTGTGTGCGTCTGTTGTTTTTTTTGTGATACAACAGCTTTTTATCTGAACATGCTTCACAAAGTAAATTATGGACAAAATGTTCATTTTAGTTTCTGCATGTTGAACTCCCCTAAAAAAATCAGTTGCCTTTGTTAGCTGTATGGAAGTAGGCACTTGTCATTTAAACTAAAGTATAGTGCCGCTGGATTTATATGCGAAAAATAGAAAATTGGACTTTTCTAACCTTTAATATACAGAATGTCTCAGCAAGCTGCAGGAAACTGTTTTTTTTTTTGTATTATTGTATCACATTAAATGTGCATAGTGTTCCCAGAGGGGGTGCCAGGGGTGTAACCCCACAGGATCTTCCCTATACTCTGGATGGTCTACTCTACTCATATTGACCCAAATAAGCTTACATGACAGTTTCTTAGAAGTGCAGAGGGGTTGTTCTTACCTCACTTATTACAGGTTTCAATACCCTTGTTTGTTAATGCCCAGCAGGACAGGGCCCTCTCCGGGAGGTATGCTCATTAAGCCGCAGTATTTTTTTTTTTTTTTGAAGTTACAGACAATCAGAGGCATAATTGTTCCTGAAGTTATGTTATTTACTTTGTGCCCATACAGTGTCTACCCTGTAATGTACCTCGGCTATCCTCTTTCCTTTATATTATTTTGTATTCTCTGTTAAACCAATAAAGAAATATTGAAAGTAAATGTGCATAGTGAATTTTTTTCTTTCCAAATCTCACTGTACTCCAGAAGGTAAATAAGCAGCAAAGGAACACAGTGTTACTATTCAATAAATAAATAGATTGAAAATAATTTATTAATGCAACTAACCATTTACATTATTAGTTAATCACCCCCAGTGATGATAATATTGCTCTTATCATGATGGTACTTAGAAGAAATGGCTTCCAACAACCTATTATATTCTGGATGATTAAATAATCCATTCACACACTTTTTGTTCCTTAGAATCTTCATTATTTTAATTATTGTTACTTTATTGTTTGTATTGGATGACAAATATAACATTCTTCCTTGATACATATATTTTAAGTTAGTTCTACAATGTTGTATTGTATAGGTATACATTTTAGCTTGAAACTGACGCTCACTGTAGCTGATCCTAGTATGTATGTATATATGTGAAAGCCTCAGTCAATGCCGCTCCTTGGGCCATGCCCCCTGGCATGTTTTGCCCCACCCACTAGGGCTTAATAATAGGGATAGGGCTCTTTCACACTTGCATGAAATTTTAAAGCAGTCTAATGGCTCGTACACACGGGACGACGATCGTGCGCACGACCGTGTTGAATCGTACGTTGACGGTCGTATGTAGCCCACTGACATGCACACGACGGTCGTACATACAACTTGCGGCCGGCTGAACGTGATGACGCGAACGAGCGTATAATGAGGAAGTAGCGTCACCTTTTGGGCTCCTTTCTAATTTCATGTTAGTTGAAAGTGGACTTGGCGCATGCGTGTTTAGCACAATACAACTTTGTTGAACACAGCTGCTCTACACACGACTCAACAGTCGTATGCGAGCTTGTTGACACGACCAAGTTTTCTAGTCTGCACATACAACTCCCACGAACGACCGTCGTACGTTCAACTGTTGAAAGCGCCGCCACAGACGATCGATTCTGCATGCAACGGTCGTGAGTACGACGTGTTGAACACGATCGTCGTCCCGTGTGTACGAGGCTTTAGACTGGATTCATACCTATGCATTTTTAGTGCTTTTTGCATTTTGCAGATTTGCACTACAGAACGTGTTCCATAGGAAACCATGTTAAATGGACTGAAGTGCAAATCTGTAAAATGCAAAAAGCACTAAAAATGCATAGGTGTGAATCAAGCCTAAAAGCGCAATAATGTACCTATAGCATTAACGAGCATTTAGGATATGTTGTGTGTGTTTTTTTTTTTTTTACAAGGCTAAGATGATCACTTTTGATGTTTTGCAACCGCACCATAAACACACAGTAAATGGGATAGGCATGTTTACAGTGCGTTTAAAGTGCGGTTGTGTTGCATTTGAATAGAAGTGAATGAAGGCAGTTGCAAAGCGTCAACGATTGCTAAACTAATGCTGCAGTGTGAACACCTCCATATGTAGAAAGGTTAAAATAAACAGACCCAGCAAAATGTCCAAGAGTGATTCTACTAGATATATGCACACTGGCTACAAGATATGTAGAAAAGTAGCAAGAATACTCTCTAAGGCCTGGTTCACACCTATGCAGGTTGCAGTTTGCATATTCCAGGTGCATTTTGCGTTTTTCAATATACGTTTTTGATCCATTGTAGTCTATGGAATCAAAAAACAGAAAAAAGTCCCTGGCCCTTTCCATAAAATGCACAGATGAGAATGTGATCCACAGGAAACCATGTTCAATGGATTGTAGTTCTGCAAAACTGAAAATACACTAAAAATGCATGGGTGTGAACCAGGCCTAAAACAAAACTAAAATAAGAGAGCTACTTCAGGTGTGCTGATCAGGTCTCTAGGTCTGTATGTTTGAACATGGTATAACTACAAATTGCTCACTTATTAGCCCTACAGCCCCACTGTGGCGTTTAAGCACAGCAGTTAATACAAACTCTGACTGATAAGCACAATAATTCTAATTTGTCATGTGGGTTGATACACTTTGACTTGCTGTAATAAATTTGGACTTATCTGTATGATAATGTAACCTTGAACTTGTATTTGCACACTTTTCATTCAATTATATAGGATCATTAATTCACTCATATTCAGTATTACATATATACTCACGTCATGCGCTCACTAGCATTTTAGGTGTAGACGTTTTCCTTTATTAATTACTATTCACAATTCTACACCATTTAAATTGTTCTACTAGTGACCATAGTGCTCTTATTGCTTTTTTATTACTTAAGCCTATTACACACGGTTCGACGGTCGTATACAACAGGTCACACTAACGACCGTCGTATATGTAATCGATCGTTCGTATGCGCGATTTGAACAGCTGAACATACGACGGTCATACAAGGGGAGTTGTATGAGCAGACTAGAAAACTTGGTCGTACCAACAAGCTCTCATATGACCGTTGTATCGTGTGTACAGAGCAGTTGGTACAACAGGTTGTATTGTGCAAAACACGCATGCTCAGAAGTCAGGAACGGCCGGATGCTAATTACATGCACCTGAACGTTCTTCTGCGGTCTTTCGATCGTGTAGTGCAGTCAGTATGCTAGATACAACAGCCAACACATGATTTGCAACAATCGTACGTACGATCGTTGCCCCGTGTGTACGAGGCTTAACTTGTAACACAAGATTTAAAAAAAATGTCACTACAGCACAGAGGGCTAATTATAGCACAATCCCCTCCTTCGCCTAATATCCTGGACACAAAAAGCAGAGACACAGGAAGAAATATAAGAAGCAAATCAGTCTTTTCTACAAAATAGCAGTTTTAGTGTGCATTTTTGCTGTTGCTCATATTTTTTGCTTAGATTTCTTTATGTCTCTGCTATCGTGAATAATGTTTAGTAAATGGGATAATAGAGCCTCTTTTTGAAATCATTTTATATGATTTTATATGGCATAATAGATTATCTTTTATTTTTATTTTTTCTCACTTTTTCATTTTTTTCCATTTTTTATTTTAATTTCTCCATTTCTTTCCTTTTCTTTTTCACACTTTTTCATATCTTTTACACATCTATTTTTCACTCACACACTCATTGTTTATTCATTAACACTCTCATAATTCACTTAATTTTCAAATATTTCTTATAAAAATATTTGTTATCATTTTTATTTTGTTTTCTCATTTTGTCTCTCTTACTTTTCATCTTCCCTGCTTTTTTATCCACTCTAGAGGCAGCATCACTTAATTTCTCACACTTTTTCAACACATTTCTCATTGCAATCACATGCACATATGTCGCTCATTCACTCTTTACAACCGATGATGCATAAATACTGTTATTCTGCTCTTACTCTCTGCTCCTATGATTAAGCCCCGGTGGGTGGGGTGAAACATGGCAGGGGGCATGGCCCAGGAGCGGCATTGACTGAGGCTTTCACATGCATACAATCATACTAGTATCGTCTATGGCGAGCAGCGGTTTCAAGCTAAAATGTTCATTGCTCACCGGATGAGTTTTTCTTACTCTGACCTCAGTGTCAAAGGGGCTCTACATCTCAGCCTGGAGCAGCACAGCAAAGTACTTATGACCTTATCATAAGTATAAGCAGGCCAAATGTTGTTACTGCATTGAGTCAGGTAATTCCCTGCCTCAATGGTGTTACTGGAAGGAAAAAGTTTCCCTGCCTCAGCGGTGTCACTGGAAGGATATCATTTTCCTTTATGTAATGCAATCTTTATTTTAGGTTTTATAGATGAAAAAATAAAATAAAGAAACAAGTCAGTATCCGCAAGTGACATACAGTGCTTGAAAATTAGAAAACTCAACAATCTAGCTAACCACCTGCCCTCTGGACCCTGTTCCTTCACAAATGCTACATTCACCCTCTGGCTCTATTCTACACTCTCTAACTCACATCTTCAATCTCTCCCTCTCTCCTGGCATCTTCCCCAACTCTCTAAAACATGCAATAGTCACACCCATCCTTTCCCAAGCCCTCACTGGACCCGACCAATCTTAACGTCCTACGCTCCATCTCCTTGCTCCCCTTTTATCCAAACTTCTTGAACGTCTTGTTTACAACCAACTGAGTGACCACCTCACCGAGCAGTGGCAGCTGGTGTGTGAGGGGCGCTAGGGCGCCGCCTCCCCGCCGGCTAGAGAAGAAGAAAAAAAAATTCAGCCCCGCCCCCTGCAGGTGGCACCGGTGTGTTGACTTTTTTTTTTTTTTGCTCCTTGGCTGTCACATGACAGCCAAGTAGTGAGCTTATTGGTCGGTCATTAAAAGCTATGAGTGTGCTATGAGCAGGCGCACATTGCATAGCTTGATTGGCTGCCCTGAGCCTCCGCTCATTGTGATTGGGGGCCGGGTCA
>BLSH010514232.1:15602-29576 GCA_018402905.1 Glandirana rugosa
GGGATCGTCCCTGGATTGAAATAGGTATACCTGGACCTGGAACAGTGATCACGGACAGTAGGTCCATGTTGTCAGAAGACGATACTTGAGTGTCTTTGGGGGGAAAACACGATGTTCTATTAGTTTCCAGTAGAAAAGGACATTATCTGAGACAGTGACACGGACACTCTAGAGGGAGTGTCGAAGTTGCCAAAAGTAACTTGTGGGGTAGGTGTTACCTACTCTTTAACAAGTTAACAAAGGATTCAAGTTGGAGGTGGGACAGGTTCGTCCTTTGGTACGGGTCCGGAACAACCTCAACCAATTGTTTAGGGAAACTCGACAGGGACGGTAAGAATGGAAACCCCCTAATGCAAGCATGGGGAAACTCGTCCCAGCATCTTACGTCGTGGCCGATCGTTAGGATTTGATGGCGCGAGAGAAGGTAAGAATGGCAGGGACAGCTCAAAGGGATTTGTTAACCAACTCCAACAAGGCCTGGGCATGGTTTCCTGCTTGGACAGGGTGGAGGTTGAACTTAGGAAACAATTGAACAATTTCTCATCCATTGTGGATGGGGTGTTCAATGAAAACCGTTGAAGCTGTGAGGGAGATCTCACAGGCACAGTGACAGAGTCTATTACAGGAAAAGATGACCTTTGATTATCTTGTAGCACAAAAGGGGGGTTTCTGTGAGTTCATAGCAGAAGACTGTTGTACCTGGATGACAGGCACTAGTGACAAGGTCCAGGTCCATATGGATAAAGTTAGGTCCCTGCTAGGGAGAGCCAGAGCTATAGCCAGTGAAGGTTGGAATCCTTCCTAAAGGGGTTGGGAGATTTTGGAGCGTTCTTGTTCTTTCCATAGGATCCTGGTTGAAGGAAGTAGGGGTATATATACTCATGTTGTTTTGTTTCTATTCCTTCTATATGCCATGATGAGATGTTCCTGCTGCCTGATCGATCGTCACCAAAGCCTGAGCAGATGACCACATCTTCCTAGCCAAGACAAGAGGTCCCCTGAAGTCCAGCCCATGTACCAGATGATGAGGATTCCAGCGATCGCTATAACCCCCCATCATGCTTTCCCTCTGAGTCATCCCTCCCCAAGAATGCGTGTCAACCATGCTTTTCTTTTGTTCAATGGATGGACTGAATGTTTCATTTTTTTTCTTTTTTGATTGGACTGGTGTTCGTGTTTAGAAGATGACAAGATTCATTGAGGGACACATGGGAGCATATGACAAGAGGAGGAACTGTTGTAGAAATTTAGGATGTTTATTATGTATTGTCACAGTGTCTCCCAGTGTCGGTTTACCGGTATTCGCTGTGTACAGCGAATATGGCTTTAACCTATATTGAGGAAAGGCCACATACAATGGAAATCTTCCATCAATTGATAATTACACGCTACCCGCCCGATCATCCCGGCCAGCAGGCGCCCTGAGTGGTTATCGCTGGAGCAAACGCTGGTCTGGATCTTTGAGGTGCAATGCACGTTCTGTAGCGCGGGTGTATTACCGTCAATCAGGGGGCCCCTGTCTTCTGTAAAGATCGATCTGCTTGTCGGCAGTTTATTTGCGTTATGGAATCAGTATTGCCTTTTATGTAAGGATAATGATCTGTAGGCTTTCTGTGGCATCTGATCAATGTGACAGAGATCTGCAGCTATATTCCTTTGTGTTGTAATTTACCCTTTAATGGAACAGTAGAATAATTGCTATGGAATATTAGTTCAGAGAGCTGTATTTGATAGTGATTCATTGTAATTGGCAGGTTGTGCATCTATGGTGGGTTGCTTGGAGGTCCTCTGTGAAGATAGCACATGGCTTTCATGTGCTATCTGTTTTCTCATACAGGCCAGCCAACACCCCCCCCCCATACATGCATGCCTTTCCTATTGTATAGTTTGAATGTAAACAAGTGTGTCATTGATTGGTAGTTTTGTATTGAGCTCATGTCATGTGACTGTGCCTTGGAGGCTGATTGGCTGATTGTGAAGCCATCAGTCCCTTTTGTTCTCTCTGTTTGACCAGTATAAATAAACACACCAGGCATGGAATGGCAGGACAATCCCTGCTAGCGGTCATGTGAGATGAAGCAATCTGTGTCTGTGTCTGCTTCAAACACAGGTCGATCAAATGCATTATGCAAAAGAGCTGAAAAGTGCGCTTATTAGCGCAGGCAAAATATAATGCATACAAGGTATTATAATTTCCCTTACACTCTGAGGGAGAGTTTATCGTTCTAAAACCATCTACTACTGCATTAGAGAGAGGTTGCTGTTGGTGCTCTGAGGGAGAGTTTATTGTTCTAAAACCATCTACTACTTCATTAGGGAGAGGTTCCTGTTGGTGCTCTGAGGGAGAGTTTATCGTTCTAAAACCATCTCCTATTGTATTAGGGAGAGGTTCCTATTGGTGCTCTAAGGGAGAGTTTATCGTTCTAAAACCAACTACTAATGCATTAGGGAGAAGTTCCTATTGGTGCTCTGAGGGAGCGTTTATCATTTTAAAACCATCTACTATTGCATTAGGGACAAGTTCCTGTTGGTGCTCTGAGGGAGAGTTTATCATTCTAAAACCATCTACTACTACATTAGGGAGAGTTTATTGTTCTAAAACCATCTACTACCACATTAGGGAGAGGATCCTGTTGGTGCTCTGAGGGAGAGTTTATTGTTCTAAAACCATCTACTACTGCATTAGGGAGAGGTTCTTGTTGGTGCTCTGAGGGAGAGTTTATCGTTCTAAAACCATCTACTACTGCATTAGAGAGAGGATGCTGTTGGTGCATTGAGGGAGAGTTTATTGTTCTAAAACCATCTACTACTTCATTAGGGAGAGGTTCCTGTTGGTGCTCTGAGGTAGAGTTTATCGTTCTAAAACCATCTCCTATTGTATTAGGGAGAGGTTCCTATTGGTGCTCTAAGGGAGAGTTTATCGTTCTAAAAGCAACTACTAATGCATTAGGGAGAGTTTATCATTTTAAAACCATCTACTACTGCATTGGGGACAGGTTCCTGTTGGTGCTCTGAGGGAGAGTTTATCGTTATAAAGCGATCTCCTACTGTATTAAGCAGAGGTTCCTGTTGGGGCTCTGAGGGAGAGTTTATCGTTCTAAAACCATCTACTACTGCATTAGGGAGAGGTTCTTGTTGGTGCTCTGAGGGAGAGTTTATCGTTCTAAAACCATCTACTACTTCTTAAGGGAGAGGTTCCTGTTGGTGCTCTGAGGGAGAGTTCATCGTTCTAAAACTATCTACTACTGCATTAGGGAGAGGTTCCTGTTGGTGCTCTGTGGGAGAGATTATCGTTCTAAAACCATCTACTACTGCATTAGGGACAGGTTCCTGTTGGTGCTCTGAGGGAGAGTTTATCGTTCAAAAATAATCTACTACTGCATTAGGGAGAGGTTCCTGTTGGTGCTCTGTGGGAGAGATTATCGTTCTAAAACCATCTACTACTGCATTAGGGAGAGGTTCCTGTTAGTGCTCTGAGGGAGAGTTTATCATTCTAAAACCATCTACTACTGCATTAGTGAGAGGTTCCGGTTGGTGCTTTGTGGGTGAGTTTATCGTTATAAAGCAATCTCCTACTGCATTAGGGAAACGTTCCTAATGGTGCTCTGAGGGAGAGATTTTAATTTTAAAACCATCTACTACTGCATTAGGGAAATGTTCCTGTTGGTGCACTGAGGGAGAGATTCTCATTCAAAAATAATCTACTACTGCATTAGGGAGAGATTATTGTTCTAAAACCATCTACTACTGCATTAGGGGTAGGTTCCTATTGGTGCATTGAGGGAGAGTTTATCATTCTAAAACCATCTGCTACTGCATTAGGGAGAGGTTCCTGTTGGTGCTCTGAGGGAGAGTTTATCATTCTAAAACCATCTACTACAGCTTTGGGGAGAGCTTCCTGTTGGTGCTCTGAGGGAGAGTTTATCATTCTAAAACCATCTACTACTGCATTAGCTAGAGGTTCCTGTTGGTGCTCTGAGGGAGAGTTTATCATTCTAAAACCAACTACTACTGCATTAGGGAGGGGTTCCTGTTGGTGCTCTGAAGGAGAGTTTATCATTCTAAAACCATCTACTTCTGCATTAAGGAGAGGTTCCTGTTGGTGCTCTGAGGGAGAGTTTATCATTATAAAGCGATCTCCTACTGCATTAGGGAGAGGTTCCTATTGGTGCTCTGAGGGAGAGTTTATTGTTCTAAAACCATCTACTATTGCATTAATGAGAGGTTCCTGTTGGTGATCTGAGGGAGAGATTATCGTTCTAAAACCATCTACTACTGCATTAGGGACAGGTTCCTGTTGGTGCTCTGAGGGAGAGTTTATCATTCTAAAACCATCTACTACAGCATTAGGGAGAGCTTCCTGTTGGTACTCTGAGGGAGAGTCTATTGTTCTAAAACCATCTACTACTGCATTAAAGAGAGGTTCCTGTTGGTGCTCTGAGAGAGAGATTATCGTTCTAAAACCATCATCTACTGCATTAGGGAAAGGCTCCTGTTGGTGCTCTGAGGGAGAGTTTACCATTCTAAAACCATCTCCTACTGCATTAGGGAAACATTCCTAATGGTGCTCTGAGGGAGAGATTTTAATTTTAAAACCATCTACTACTGCATTAGGGAAATGTTCCTGTTGGTGCTCTGAGGGAGAGATTCTCATTCAAAAATAATCTACTACTGCATTAGGGAGAGGTTCCTGTTGGTGCTCTGAGGGAGAGTTTATCATTCTAAAACCATCTACTACTGCATTAGGGAGAGGTTCCGGTTGGTGCTGTGTGGGAGAGTTTATCGTTATAAAACCATCTACTACTGCATTAGGGAGAGGTTCCTGTTGGTGCTCTGAGGGAGAGATTATCATTCTAAAACCATCTACTACTGCATTAGGGACAGGTTCCTGTTGGTGCTCTGGGGGAGAGATTATCATTCTAAAACCATTTACTACTGCATTAGGGAGAGGTTCCTGTTGGTGCTCTGAGGGAGAGTTTATCGTTCTAAAACCATCTACTACTGCATTAGAGAGTGGCTGCTGTTGGTGCTCTGAGGGAGAGTTTATCGTTATAAAGCGATCTCCTACTGTATTAAGCAGAGGTTCCTGTTGGGGCTCTGAGGGAGAGTTTATCGTTCTAAAACCATCTACTACCACATTAGGGAGAGGTTCCTGTTGATGCTCTGAGGGAGAGTTTATTGTTCTAAAACCATCTACTACTGCATTAGCGAGAGGTTCCTGTTGGTGCTCTGAGGGAGAGTTTATCATTCTAAAACCATCTACTACTTCATTAGGGGTAGGTTCCTATTGGTGCTCTGAGGGAGAGTTTATCGTTCTAAAACCATCTACTACTGCATTAGGGACAGATTCCTGTTGGTGCTCTGAGGGAGAGATTATCGTTCTAAAACCATCTACTACTTCATTAGGGAGAGGTTCCTGTTGGTGCTCTGAGGGAGAGTTTATCGTTATAAAACCATCTACTACTTCTTAAGGGAGAGGTTCCTGTTGGTGCTCTGAGGGAGAGTTTATTGTTCTAAAACCATCTACTACTGCATTAGGGAGAGGTTTTTGTTGGTGCTCTGAGGGAGAGTTTATCGTTCTAAAACCATCTACTACTTCTTAAGGGAGAGGTTCCTGTTGGTGCTCTGAGGGAGAGTTCATCGTTCTAAAACCATCTACTACTGCATTAGGGAGAGGTTCCTGTTGGTGCTCTGTGGGAGAGATTATCGTTCTAAAACCATCTACTACTGCATAAGGGACAGTTTCCTGTTGGTGCGCTGAGGGAGAGTTTATCGTTCTAAAACCATCTCCTAATGCATTAGCGAGAGGTTCCTGTTGGTGCTCTGAGGGAGAGTTTATCGTTCTAAAACCATCTCCTACTGCATTAGGGAGAGGTTTCAGTCGGTGCTCAGAGGGAGAGTTTATCGTTCTAAAACCATCTACTATTGCATTAGGGGGAGGTTCCTATTGGTGATCTGAGGGAGAGTTTATCATTCTAAAACCATCTACTACTGCATTAGGGACAGATTCCTGTTGGTGCTCTGAGGGAGAGATTATCGTTCTAAAACCATATACTACTGCGTTAGGGAGAGGTTCCTATTGGTGCTCTGAGGGAGAGTTTATCGTTCTAAAACCATCTACTACTGCATTAGAGAGAGGATCCTGTTGGTGCTCTGAGGGAGAGTTTATCGTTCTAAAACCATCTACTACTGCATTAGGGACAGGTTCCTGTTGGTGCTCTGAGGGAGAGTTTATCGTTCTAAAACCATCTACTATTGCATTAATGAGAGGTTCCTGTTGGTGATCTGAGGGAGAGATTATCGTTCTAAAACCATCTACTACTGCATTAGGGACAGGTTCCTGTTGGTGCTCTGAGGGAGAGTTTATCGTTCTAAAACCATCTCCTACTGCATTAGGGAGAGGTTTCAGTCGGTGCTCAGAGGGAGAGTTTATCGTTCTAAAACCATCTACTACTGCATTAGGGGGAGGTTCCTATTGGTGCTCTGAGGGAGAATTTATCGTTCTAAAACCATCTACTACTGCATTAGGGACAGATTCCTGTTGGTGCTCTGAGGGAGAGATTATCGTTCTAAAACCATATACTACTGCGTTAGGGAGAGGTTCCTATTGGTGCTCTGAGGGAGAGTTTATCATTCTAAAACCATCTACTACTGCATTAGGGAGAGGTTCCGGTTGGTGCTGTGTGGGAGAGTTTATCGTTATAAAACCATCTACTACTGCATTAGGGAGAGGTTCCTGTTGTTGCACTGATGGAGAGATTTTCATTTTAAAACCATTTACTACTGCATTAGGGAAAGGTTCCTGTTGGTGCTCTGAGTTAGAGATTATCATTCTAAAACCATCTACTACTGCATTAGGGACAGGTTCCTGTTGGTGCTCTGAGGGAGAGATTATCATTCTAAAACCACTTACTACTGCATTAGGGAGAGGTTCCTGTTGGTGCTCTGAGGGAGAGTTTATCGTTCTAAAACCATCTACTACTTCATTAGGGAGAGTTTATCGTTCTAAAACCATCTACTACTGCATTAGAGAGAGGTTGCTGTTGGTGCTCTGAGGGAGAGTTTATTGTTCTAAAACCATCTACTACTTCATTAGGGAGAGGTTCCTGTTGTTGCTCTGAGGTAGAGTTTATCGTTCTAAAACCATCTCCTATTGTATTAGGGAGAGGTTCCTATTGGTGCTCTAAGGGAGAATTTATCGTTCTAAAACCAACTACTAATGCATTAGGGAGAGGTTCCTGTTGGTGCTCTGAGGGAGAGTTTATCATTTTAAAACAATCTACTACGGCATTAGGGACAAGTTCCTGTTGGTGCTCTGAGGGAGAGTTTATCGTTCTAAAACCATCTACTACTGCATTAGGGAAAGGTTCCTGTTGGTGCTCTGAGGGAGAGTTTAACATTCTAAAACCATCTATTACTGCATTAGGGAAACTTTCTTGTTGGTGCTCTGAGGGAGAGATTCTCATTTTAAAACCATCTACTACTGCATTAGGGAGAGGTTCCTGTTGGTGCTCTGAGGGAGAGTTTATCGTTCTAAAACCATCTACTATTGCATTAATGAGAGGTTCCTGTTGGTGCTCTGAGGGAGAGTTTATCGTTCTAAAACCAACTACTACTGCATTAGGGACAGGTTCCTGTTGGTGCTCTGAGGGAGAATTTATCGTTCTAAGACCAACTACTAATGCATTAGGGAGAGGTTCCTGTTGGTGCTCTGAGGGAGAGTTTATCGTTCTAAAACCAACTACTAATGCATTAGGGAGAAGTTCCTGTTGGTGCTCTGAGGGAGAGTTTATCATTTTAAAACAATCTACTACTGCATTAGGGACAAGTTCCTGTTGGTGCTCTGAGGGAGAGTTATCGTTCTAAAACCATCTACTACTGCATTAGGGAGAGGTTCCTGTTGGTGCTCTGAGGGAGAGATTATCATTCTAAAACCATCTACTACTGCATTAGGGAAAGGTTCCTGTTGGTGCTCTGAGGGAGAGTTTAACGTTCTAAAACCATCTATTACTGCATTAGGGAAACTTTCTTGTTGGTGCTCTGAGGGAGAGATTCTCATTTTAAAACCATCTACTACTGCATTAGGGAGAGGTTCCTGTTGGTGCTCTGAGGGAGAGTTTATCGTTCTAAAACCATCTACTATTGCGTTAATGAGAGGTTCCTGTTGGTGATCTGAGGGAGAGATTATCGTTCTAAAACCATCTACTACTGCATTAGGGACAGGTTCCTGTTGGTGCTCTGAGGGAGAGTTTATCGTTCTAAAACCATCTACTATTGCATTAGGGAGAGGTTCCTGTTGGTGCTCTGAGAGAAAGTTTATCGTTATAAAGCGATCTCCTACTGCATTAAGGAGAGGTTCCTGTTGGTGCTCTGAGGGAGAGTTTATCGTTCTAAAACCATCTACTACCACATTAGGGAAAGGATCCTGTTGGTGCTCTGAGGGAGAGTTTATTGTTCTAAAACCATCTACTACAGCATTAGGGAGGGGTTCTTGTTGGTGCTCTGAGGGAGAGTTTATCGTTCTAAAACCATCTACTATTTCTTAAGGGAGAGGTTCCTGTTGGTGCTCTGAGGGAGAGTTCATCGTTCTAAAACCATCTACGACTGCATTAGGGAGAGGTTCCTGTTGGTGCTCTGTGGGAGAGATTATCGTTCTAAAACCATCTACTACTGCATTAGCGAGAGGTTCCTGTTGGTGCTCTGAGGGAGAGTTTATCGTTCTAAAACCATCTCCTACTGCATTAGGGAGAGGTTCCTGTTGGTGCTCTGAGAGAGAGTTTATCGTTATAAAGCGATCTCCTACTGCATTAAGGAGAGGTTCCTGTTGGTGCTCTGAGGGAGAGTTTATCGTTCTAAAACCATCTACTACCACCTTAGGGAGAGGATCCTGTTGGTGCTCTGAGGGAGAGTTTATCGTTCTAAAACCATCTACTACTTCTTAAGGGAGAGGTTCCTGTTGGTGCTCTGAGGGAGAGTTCATCGTTCTAAAACCATCTACTACTGCATTAGGGAGAGGTTCCTGTTGGTGCTCTGTGGGAGAGATTATCGTTCTAAAACCATCTACTACTGCATTAGGGAAACTTTCTTGTTGGTGCTCTGAGGGAGAGATTCTCATTTTAAAACCATCTACTACTGCATTAGGGAGAGGTTCCTGTTGGCGCTCTGAGGAAGAGTTTATCGTTCTAAAACCATCTACTACTGCATTAGGGGGAGGTTCCTATTGGTGCTCTGAGGGAGAGTTTATCGTTCTAAAACCATCTACTACTGCATTAGGGACAGATTCCTATTGGTGCTCTGAGGGAGAGATTATCGTTCTAAAACCATATACTACTGCATTAGGGAGAGGTTCCTATTGGTGCTCTGAGGGAGAGTTTATCGTTCTAAAACCATCTACTACTGCATTAGAGAGAGGATCCTGATGGTGCTCTGAGGGAGAGTTTATCATTCTAAAACCATCTACTACAGCATTAGGGAGAGCTTCCTGTTGGTACTCTGAGGGAGAGTTTATTGTTCTAAAACCATCTACTACTGCATTAAAGAGAGGTTCCTGTTGGTGCTCTGAGAGAGAGATTTTCGTTCTAAAACCATCATCTACTGCATTAGGGAAAGGTTCCTGTTGGTGCTCTGAGGGAGAGTTTACCGTTCTAAAACCATCTACTACTGCATTAGGGAAATGTTCCTGTTGGTGCTCTGAGGGAGAGATTCTCATTCAAAAATAATCTACTACTGCATTAGGGAGAGGTTCCTGTTGGTGTTCTGAGGGAGGGTTTATCATTCTAAAACCATCTACTACAGCATTAGGGAGAGGTTCCGGTTGGTGCTCTGTGGGAGAGTTTATCGTTATAAAGCAATCTCCTACTGCATTAGGGAAACGTTCCTAATGGTGCTCTGAGGGAGAGATTTTAGTTTTAAAACCATCTACTACTGCATTAGGGAAATGTTCCTGTTGGTGCTCTGAGGGAGAGATTCCCATTCAAAAATAATCTACTACTACATTAGGGAGAGGTTCCTGTTTGTAACGAACCACGTACCTGAGCGAGTGGAGCCTGTCTCTTGTAGGAGGAGACCTCTCATACAGCTCTGACTCAGAGCCCACTGGAATGGAAACAGTGGTCACGTGAGTCCAGAGAGGTAGGAGTGCCTCTGGAAAACAGCAGGAGACTGGATGCTGGAGTGGAGCTGGTAACACCGGACAGCAGACAGCTGGAAACAGGAACAGCAGCAGCAGACAGCAATCACAGCAGCTAGATGCAGGGCACAGGACAGCAGACAGCTGACTTTAGAAGCAGGCAGGAGGATGGTCAGGCAAGCCGGGTCAATCACAGATGAATGGAGTAGCAGAATCGGTATGTGGGGGATGGTCAGAGGCAAGCTGGGTTCGGCAATGGAGATCAGGCAGGCAGAGGTTAGCAGGATCCAAAACAAGCTGGGTCAGGGTAGGAGAAGACAGGGTGGTCTAAACAAGCCGGGTCAATCAGGTAACGGATCAGGTAGCAGATAATGGCAAGCAGGTACAGGTACTGACAAGCTGCAGATCAGACAGCACTAAAGCCAAGGTCTGACTTCCTTATAAAGGCCCAAGTGATGTGCTGACAGAGCTACTGGGTCCTAGGGTCCTCCTGCTCTGACAGATTCTGGGTCCTAAAGTCCTCCTGCTATGACGGATTCTGGGTTCTGACAACATTCCTGCGCATGCGTACATGTGCACGTCTCTGAACGGTTGTGGGAATCTTCATTTGAATCTGTGCGCGATCACAAAGCTCGTCTAGATCCCTGACACTGTTGGTGCTCTGAGGGAGAGTTTATCATTCTAAAACCATCTACTACTGCGTTAGGGAGAGGTTCCGGTTGGTGCTGTGTGGGAGAGTTTATCGTTATAAAACCATCTACTACTGCATTAGGGAGAGGTTCCTGTTGGTGCACTGAGGGAGAGATTTTAATTTTAAAACCATTTACTACTGCATTAGGGAAAGGTTCCTGTTGGTGCTCTGAGGGAGAGATTATCATTCTTAAACCATCTAATACTGCATTAGGGACAGGTTCCTGTTGGTGCTCTGGGGGAGAAATTATCATTCTAAAACCATTTACTACTGCATTAGGGAGAGGTTTCTGTTGGTGCTCTGAGGGACAGTTTATCGTTCTAAAACCATCTACTACTGCATTAGAGAGAAAATACATTTGGTGCTCTGAGGGAGAGTTTATCGTTCTAAAACCATCTGCTACTGCATTAGGGAGAGGTTCCAGTTGGTGCTCTGAGGGAGAGATTATCATTCTAAAACCATCTACTACTGCATTAGGGAGAGGTTCCTGTTGGTGCTCTGAGGGAGAGATTATCGTTCTAAAACCATCTACTACTGCATTAGGGAAAGGTTCCTGTTGGTGCTCTGAGGGAGAGTTTAACGTTCTAAAACCATCTACTACTGCATTAGGGAAACTTTCTTGTTGGTGCTCTGAGGGAGAGATTCTCATTTTAAAACCATCTACTAATGCATTAGGGAGAGTTTTCTGTTGGTGCTCTGAGGGAGAGTTTATCATTCTAAAACCATCTACTACTGCATTAGGGAGAGGTTCCTGTTGGTGCTCTGAGGGAGAGTTTATCGTTCTAAAACCATCTACTATTGCATTAATGAGAGGTTCCTGTTGGTGATCTGAGGGATAGTTTATCGTTCTAAAACCATCTCCTACTGCTTTAGGGAGAGGTTCCTGTTGGTGCTCTGAGGGAGAGATTATCGTTCTAAAACCATCTACTACTTCATTAGGGAGAGGTTCCTGTTGGTGCTCTGAGTGAGAGTTTATCGTTCTAAAACCATCTACTACTGCATTAGAGAGATGTTGCTGTTGGTGCTCTGAGGGAGAGTTTATTGTTCTAAAACCATCTACTACTTCATTAGGGAGAGGTTCCTATTGGTGCTCTAAGGGAGAGTTTATCCTTCTAAAACCATACACTACTGCATTAGGGAGAGGTTCCTATTGGTGCTCCGAGGGAGAGTTTATCGTTCTAAAACCATGTACTACTACATTAGGGACAGGTTCCTGTTGGTGCTCTGAGGGAGAGTTTATCGTTCTAAAACCATCTACTACAGCATTAGGGAGAGGTTCCTGTTGGTGCTCTGAGGGAGAGTTTATCGTTATAAAGTGATCTCCTACTGCATTAAGGAGAGGTTCCTGTTGGTGCTCTGAGGGAGAGTTTATCATTCTTAAACCATCTACTACCACATTAGGGAGAAGATCCTGTTGGTGCTCTGAGGGAGAGTTTATTGTTCTAAAACCATCTACTACTGCATTAGGGAGAGGTTCTTGTTGGTGCTCTGAGGGAGAGTTTATCGTTCTAAAACCATCTCCTACTTCTTAAGGGAGAGGTTCCTGTTGGTGCTCTGAGGGAGAGTTCATTGTCCTAAAACCATCTCCTACTGCATTAGGGAGAGGTTTCAGTCGGTGCTCTGAGGGAGAGTTTATCGTTCTAAAACCATCTACTACTGCATTAGGGGGAGATTCCTATTGGTGCTCTGAGGGAGAGTTTATCGTTCTAAAACCATCTAATACTGCATTAGGGACAGATTCCTGTTGGTGCTCTGAGGGAGAGATTATCGTTCTAAAACCATACACTACTGCATTAGGGAGAGGTTCCTATTGGTGCTCTGAGGGAGAGTTTATCATTCTAAAACCATCTACTACAGCATTAGAGAGAGGATCCTGTTGGTCCTCTGAGGGAGAGTTTATTGTTCTAAAACCATCTACTACTGCATTAAAGAGAGGTTCCTGTTGGTGCTCTGAGAGAGAGATTATCGTTCTAAAACCATCATCTACTGCATTTAGGAAAGGTTCCTGTTGGTGCTCTGAGGGAGAGTTTACCATTCTAAAACCATCTACTACTGTATTAGGGAAATGTTCCTGTTGGTGCTCTGAGGGAGAGATTCTCATTCTAAAACCATCTACTACTGCATTAGGGAAATGTTCCTGTTGGTGCTCTGAGGGAGAGATTCTCATTCAAAAATAATCTACTACTGCAATAGGGAGAGGTTCCTGTTGGTGCTCTGAGGGAGAGTTTATCATTCTAAAACCATCTACTACAGCATTAGGGAGAGGTTCCGGTTGGTGCTCTGTGGGAGAGTTTATCGTTATAAAGCAATCTCCTACTGCATTAGGGAGAGGTTCCGGTTGGTGCTCTGTGGGAGAGTTTATCGTTATAAAGCAATCTCCTACTGCATTAGGGAAACGTTCCTAATGGTGCTCTGAGGAAGAGAATTTAATTTTAAAACCATCTACTACTGCATTAGGGAAATGTTCCTGTTGGTGCTCTGAGGGAGAGATTCTCATTCAAAAATAATCTACTACTGCATTAGGGAGAGGTTCCTGTTGGTGCTCTGAGGGAGAGTTTATCATTCTAAAACAGTCTACTACTGCATTAGGGAGAGGTTCCGGTTGGTGCTGTGTGGGAGAGTTTATCATTATAAAACCATCTACTACTGCATGAGGGAGAGGTTCCTGTTGGTGCACTGAGGGAGAGATTTTCATTTTAAAACCATTCACTACTGCATTAGGGAAAGGTTCCTGTTGGTGCTCTGAGGGAGAGATTATCATTCTAAAACCATCTACTACTGCATTAGGGACAGGTTCCTGTTGGTGCTCTGGGGGAGAGATTATCATTCCAAAACCATATACTACTGCATTAGGGAGAGGTTCCTGTTGGTGCTCTGAGGGAGAGTTTATCGTTCTAAAACCATCTACTACTGTATTAGAGAGAGGATCCATTTGGTGCTCTGAGGGATAGTTTATCGTTCTAAAACCATCTCCTACTGCTTTTGGGAGAGGTTCCTGTTGGTGTTCTGAGGGAGAGTTTATCGTTCTAAAACCATCTACTACTGCATTAGGGACAGGTTCCTGTTGGTGCTCTGAGGGAGAGATTATCGTTCTAAAACCATCTACTACTGCATTAGGGACAGGTTCCTATTGGTGCTCTGAGGGAGAGATTAT
>BLSH010514232.1:54217-86138 GCA_018402905.1 Glandirana rugosa
TCTGCAACTCAAAGCAGCGGTATGTGAAATCTCTAATTTCTGCTATCTGTCCTCAGAGCAACAGCACAGACAGCAGTAGTAAAGTAATCTATCTCAGGATGCAGGATCAGATCTTAAAATGTCTTAAAATGTCTCAATTCTCTCCCTCACGCCGTCAGCTTCCTTTCCCTACACTAACCCAAGAGCATGTGACTGCAGCACTACGTGACTCCAGCTTATAAAGAGGCTGGGTCACATGATGCACTGGCCAATCACAGCCATGCCATTAGTAGGCATGGCTGTGATGGCTTCTAAGGGCAAACCAGTGAAACGCTTGTTGATTGGCTGTCCTGCAGCTTCTCAACACGTGGAGTAAAATAGCAGAACCCCGGACCGAACCCGAACGATTTTTGAAATGTCCGGGTCCGTGCCCCGGACACCTGAAAGTTCGGTACGGACCCAAACATTACAGTCCGGGTTCGCTCAACACTACAGACAAGCGCAGCTGCCTGTCCACAGCCAACGTGGACAAGCTAACCTTTATTAAAATGAACCAGGCATGGATCTCACAAGACTTGTCTGTACCTTTTGCAGAATAGACATTTAGACTGGCCTCACACAGCCATTGGTATCCTTTTTTTTTTTGAATATGTCTCAATATTTTGGGGGCTACCCCAATTCTAAAATAAAACCAAACAAACAAAAAACAGTGTTGGCTACCTCCTCCTCCTCCTCCACCACCGTCACTTCCACCTACACTGCCACAGTCACGGCCTAGTCAACCTCTATGCTCCTACTCCACATCCACCTCCTCCTCCCATTTTTATTTTTTTTATGTAATTTTAAGTTATTTCCCTATCCACATTTGTTTGCAGGGCACTTGTCCTACTCTTACCCCCATTTTGCTTCCTTTTGCAGCCTTCTAGCCCTTTCCATGACTTTTTTACAGTCATTTTTGTGCCCAAAAGTTCGGGTCACCATTGACTTCAATGGGGTTCGGTGTCCGGGGTCAAGTTCGGATCGAGTTCGGTGCCAAACCCGAACGGTTTCACGAGGTTCGGCCGAACCCGATGAACTCGCACATCCAGGTGTCCGCTCAACTCTAGTCTTGATTTTTTCTTTTTAGAAACAGTTGGGCCCTTGCTATCCGGGACTCACGGGCCCCTACACCTATCAGGACATATTTAGATTACCATACTCCAGATATGCATCCCAGAATTGTCCATCCAGCTTGTATTTGAGCACATATATATGCCCGTAGTTATCTTTGATATTTTTACATGTATATTTCTCTCTATAATCCATCCTAGAGTCATTTATACACTCCATGCCTATGGTAGGTTCTTTGGTCCATATTTTTTTTATAATTTTTGATATTATAAGAACTATACAACTCTCTACATCGTATAACCATATATTATTCATTTAGAATTGCCATATGCCTGGATGACTATGGTACAAAGCTATACAAATTCCAACTAAGGTACAGACCAGGACTGCACCTCTGTGTGTATTCAGACCAGGTATTTGGTCTTCTATTATCATTTATATCCCTAATAGCTTTTCTTAACTATTCCTATTTAATATATGCCCCTCTTTACATTTTAGAGTATTGTCCGACCAGCCAGCCTATTCCCCCTGTGTCCGCCCCCCTGATCTTTGCTCTGGAGTCCACACAGTCTTAAGTAAGCCGTATTTATATTTTGTACCATGTTATGTGTTCCCAACACACTAAAATTGCAAGATATACATACAAAGCAAAATATATCACTGTACCCATGTTCTGTTATAAATATGTATGTATTTTCTTATTTATATAGTTTACAAGGACAAGGCCCAGAAGAAGTTTATTAGCGAAACGCGTCAACCATTATACAACATACACATGTATTCAGTATCTGGTACTACGTATCAATCCTAATCTTATGTAGCTTATATACCTTGTAGACTGTTTCTGTACCCTATGGGTAGCTCTTTTATGAGGGCACCCAATTTACCTCTTTTTGTCTCCCCTTTTTTAACTTAACTTTTACTGTTTTGTACAATTTATAAAAGAAGATTTTATTATAAATATGGGATTTTAGTCTTGTGTGTGCCCATAAAGTCCACCCTTTCTAGAGGGTTATCCTCTCTTGTTTTTTCACTAATTGTCAGGACGGTGGCACACTCTTGAAAGCTATTTCCTTTTGTAAATAAATGAGGAGGTAAGGAAAATTGTAGACAAAGTGGTGGCTGTGGACATAGTATACTTGGATTTTGCAAAAGTGTTTGACACAGTTCCCCACACACGGCTAATGTGTAAGGTAAAGTCTACAGGCTTGGAAAAATCACTTTGTAAATAGGTAGAAAACTGGCTAAAAGACTGAGAGTAGTGGTTAATGATTCATACTCTGAAAGGTCTAAGTTTATTAGTGGTGTACCAAAAAGTTCATTGTTGAGACCCTTACATTTTAGTATATTTATAAATGATATAGGGTCTGGTATAAAAAGTGCTATTTAAGTCTTTGCAGATGACACCAAGCTATGCAGTGGAATAACATCCTTACAGGATGTCTCCAACTTACAAGCCAACCTCAATGCACTGTTTAATCGAGCAACAATGTGGCAAAGGAGGTTTAGACCTCGTGCACACTGGACGTTTTTGCATCTGCTTCCCTGAATGTTAGCCTGTGTGTCCACGCACACATAAGCTTTTAGCAGTGTTTAGTGGCAGGAGCTTTTAGATGCATAAAAAAATCCCACTGCCAGTGCATCCAGGAGCAGCAGAGTTTTGTGAAAAAAAATGATTGACATTTGTAAAAGCATGTAGACGCGCATAAAAGCGTGTTAACGCTAGGCCCGGTTATATAGATTGAGAGTTAATTCATGTCAATGGCCAGAATAAATTATTGTTGTAAGTTATACTGCGCAAATCTTTCAAAAGTAAGCAGCACAATGGACAAAATTGTGAGAAAAAATATTGTATGTGAAAAATGTGCAGCGCTATGAAGTAAAGTGAATTGTATGAGGTCATAAAATCATGACCATCCGAGGGGGCGCATGCGCGAAGCCGTCCATGCTGGTCGCATAGGATCGGAGCTCCGCACCCGGGGAGGACGCCGCGGCTAATACCAACGATACCGGGCACCCACTTACAGCCACTTCTACAGCCTAACCCCCCGCAATCCTCGAGCACCCAGGGGGATGGTCCTCGGAGGCCCCCGCAGCATGGTTAAGGCTAAAACCATACGCGAGGCCTTGGCTCAGACCTCCACCAAAATGGCGGCGGACGCCGCGAGACGAACGGGCGGTTCATCCCAAAGATCACCACGGAGGCCCCAGGCGCCATACAGGGACGAGGGCGAATCTGAAGGTGAGACCATGTCTACCCCCACACTCTCTCAGCCCCAAGATTCCCAGGCTGCCCTAATAGCACAATTCGAGCGAATGCTCCACAGGGCCCTTAAACAGACTTCAGAACAAATAACTGACCACCTGACAAGGGAGATCAGGGAGCTAGGCCTCGACTTAATACTTGAAACTGTTTTGCTTTGTTCTGTTTAAATCAACCCTCAGACACTTAATGGTTTAGCAAACGTTTTTCCACTTTGCAACTGTTTATGGTTAATATTTGGTTATGGTAGCTATGTTAACACTTGACTTCGCAGCAACCCTAATGGACTGACTCAGTCCCTAGTCTGTGAGCTATTTATTCCATGGGCGAATATGCTCACCCACCCTATCTCACCCAACAGTCCTATGCATGAGATCTCAACCCTACCACCTAGGATTCCCATCTAATAAGCCACTTTGTTCTTAATCACTCATAACACTCCGTGACCCCCACTCCATATACTCCCAGATATCATGTATGTTAGAGATATGGTTGCCCCCACAACACTAACCTCACTCAAATAGCCGCAGGCACTCCCCGGTCCCCAATGCCACCCCTCGTTGTTACTTGGTGGGCTCAGGTTTGATCCCCCCAACTAACTACACTAGTCCTCAGGGATTGCCTAGTCCCTCAGGCCGTATAGGTTCTACCTCTCCCTCCCCCACTGATTCTAACATCTCCGCAGGCTCATGCACCACATACTCACTACTACCCTATCCTCATCTCACCCTCCCCATCTTCCTCTTCCCTCTTCTCCCTCTCCCGGGGAGACTTCACGCTCTAGTATGCTCTTAACCTTAACAGGGTCTATCCCTGACACTCCATTGCGATGGCCTCCCTGAACTTTTTGACCCTTAACGTTCAAGGACTCAACGTACCTCAAAAAAGGACAAAGGCTTTCCGCTCCTTTGCCTCTCTTGATGCCCATGTTGTGTTCCTGCAAGAGACACATTTCACTCAACGCTATACCCCCAAATGTTTTCATCATTCCTATCCTCAGGTTTATACTGCCTCAGCCACTAAGAAGCAGAGAGGAGTACTCATAGCCTTCCACCGCAGAGCACCTTTCACATTATCCAAAGAAATCAAAGATCCCGAGGGTAGATACTTAATACTGATCGGCCACCTCCTCGAAACTGAAGTCACCCTTGTAGCCTACTATGCCCCTAACAAGAGACCCTCCTCCTTTATGTCACACTTATTCCACATTACTGCCCAACACAGGCGAGGTACACTCGTCTTTGGCGGAGACTCCAACCAAACTATTTACCCCTTTCTTGATAAATCCCCTAGCGGCCCAAATCTCAGCCCCAAAAAGGAATCTCTTGAACACCTATTGTTATCTCACTCCCTCATCGACACTTGGAGGGAAGCTAACCCCATCCGCAGACAATTCACTCACTATTCCCATCCCCATAAAGTTCTCTCTCGCATTGACCACATCCTGATCGACACATGCTCCTCACCTTCCCTTATTTCCTCCTTCATAGCCCCCTGCTCCTGGTCAGACCATGACGCAGTCATCACATCATTGACGTCCTTGATTCCATCACAAATTGATAGGACGTGGAGCCTAAATGACTCGATTCTCTCTAATCCCTCTCACAGGGCAGATGTAGAGCTGGCCCTCAAGGAGTACATCTCCAACAACTCAACAGAGGGCATCAGTCCACTGACACTCTGGGAAGCTCACAAACCTGTTCTGAGAGGTATGCTTATAAGCAAAGCATCATACCTTAAAAAGAACAGGCGGGCGAAACACAAACTCCTTGACGACCAGTTCTGCAGGGCTCATGCGACCTTTCAGAATGATCCTTCACCACTCAATAGACAAGCCCTAGACCAAGCGAAGCTGGATCTTGACCTCTTTCTGTCTGAGTCGGCTGACAAGACATTGAGACGATCAAGGCATAGACTTTATATGAAGAGCAATAAACCGGATTCATTCTTAGCCCTGTCTCTGCGTAAATTGGAACAACCGTACAAACCCATCCGACTCAAGGTGTCCCGTAACACATACACCAGTAACCCAGTGAAGATAGTAGCTCACTTTCGCAAACATCTTGCTGACCTCTACTCCGCCCACTCAACCTTCGTTGAGACAAAGGCTGCATCCTTTTTTTCTGATATCCCTCTTCCGTCCCTAACTGCAGCTCAAAGAGATACCCTTGAACACCCAATTAATGAGACAGAAATGGCTGCGGCCATTAAGTCCCTGCAACCCAACAAACGACCAGGTCCAGACGGCTTCACGGCCTCGTACTACAAACATTTTTCAGATCTACTCTCCCCTATGCTGACCTCGGCATTTAATAACCTACTTAAAGGTGACAACTTTAAACCAGAAACTCTCTCTGCTACCATCTCCATGCTCCCTAAGCCGCAATCTGATGACACTTTCTGGACTAATTTCCGTCCGATATCACTACTAAATTTAGATATCAAACTACTAGCCAAAATCTTGGCCTCTCGCCTGAATCAGATTGTTGGAACACTGGTTCACAAAGATCAAGTTGGATTTATACCATCCAGACAAGCCGGAGATGGCATCAGAAGAGCAGTTATTCTAACTCACGTGGCTAAAAAGCGCAAGATACCTACTTGTTATCTTTCGCTTGACATAAGAAAGGCATTTGATACACTCTCATGGGCCTACCTAACATACTCCCTCAAGACCTGGGGCTTTGGCCCTCACTTCCTGACTTGGGTCTCATCTCTTTACCGCTCACCTACGGCCAGCATCAAGTATGCAGGTTACAGGTCTGCATCTTTTCCAGTAAGCAGAGGTACACGCCAAGGTTGCCCCCTCTCACCACTCCTTTTCGCACTCGCGATTGAACCACTGGCACAAAAGATTAGATCTAACCCCAATATTAAAGGTATCGAACTAGGTGGTCATCACCATAAGCTGAGCTTATTCGCCGATGATATACTAATATTCTTAACAGCCCCTATCACTTCGTCCCCAAACCTCCTCAAAACTCTTGAAGAGTTCAGCAAAATCTCCGGCCTTGTTGTGAACCCCCATAAATCTAAAGCTTTAAATATCTCTATTAACCCTCCACTCTTAGCCCAACTTCAGCAGGTGCTCCCATTCACCTGGTCCACAAGCAGTATTCCCTACTTAGGGATCCACCTTACAGCTGACGTTAGACATTAGAATCACAGCAGTCAAAATGACCATCCTCCCTAAAATTCTATACCTCTTCAGGGTACTACCGATCACTGTCCTCTCTCACTACCTGCGTATCCTTCAATGACGCACGCTCCATTATATATGGGGTAAGACAAGACCAAGACTCCAGAGACTTACCCTCTTCTCCCCCAAAATGAGAGGAGGCCTTGGTGTTCCAAATTTTCATAAATACTACCTTGCGGCCCAATTAGCACAACTACCCAAGTACCACGCCACTAAGGAAACCCCTTTATGGGTATCCCTGGAATCGGTAGACTGTGACCCACTCTCTGTTGCAAACTTGCTCTGGTTACAACCAAAGGATCACAAGCACATTGATAATCCTGTGACCATGCATAGTCTGCGCATATGGGACTGTTTAAAATCCAAATATGGCCTACAATCCCCGCAAAACCCCATGCTCTCCTTTCTTAAAAACCCAGCTTTTTACCCAGCCTGGGTCTCTCCAAACTCCTTTGGCCACTGGACAAATTCTCAACTCTTCAGAGCCCACTCATTTACCACCCCTGACTCGTTTAAATCCTTCACAACATTATGCGAATCACACCACATACCCAATTCCGAAATCTTTAGATACCTTCAGATTAAACACTTTTTTTCTAAATGTCTACGCACCGACCCTTCCTTACCCACCCTATCCCCCTTTGAGCACACTTGTCACAAAGACCCACATGCAAAAGGCCTGATCTCATCCCTGTATACCCAGATTCTAGACCCCCTTCCCATGACCTCCACGACCTACATTACCAACTGGGAGAAAGATTTAGAAACACAACTAGACCCAAAAGAATGGGCTGATATTTGGGCAGCCACTAAATCGTCCTCTCAGTCCATAGTAGCCGTGGAAACAAACTACAAGGTACTCATGAGATGGTACCTTGTTCCTGCCCGTATTGCTAAATATGCCCCGGCATACTCCCCTCTCTGCTTCCGAGGTTGTTCTGAGGCCGGTACCCATCTTCATATCTGGTGGTCATGTCCCCTAGTGAAAGCTTTCTGGGACCAAGTCTTCCAAATTTTGTCTCAATTGTTTGAAACCCCCCTCCTCCCCGACCCACTGATCGCCCTCTTGAACAAAAAACCTGATAACGTCTCGAAGACCCAGTTCAAACTTCTCTTGCAGGCCTCAACCGCTGCAAAGCAAACAATAGCGAAAGCTTGGAAAACCCCGCTCCTCAACATAACTGAAACCAAAAACAGGGTCACAAGAGCCATGATCCACGCTCGCGTGGAAGCTATCATATTAGACAAAACCAGGCTCCAAGAGAGACTATGGAAACCCTGGATGGACCATTTTATCCCCTTCAATTTTGACCACAGTCTCCTGACTCCTTGAACGACCCTGAATCCACCCTCACTCAACTATCATTCTTTTTCTCACACTGTGTTCTACAGTGCCATTGATAGGAGCAGTGAAGTCTGCCCGGGAAATCCCCCCTCCCCCCCATCTCCACCCCCCTTCTTTCTTCCTGACCCTTTCCCCCCTTCCACACCCTGTCTCGCCTCACCTTCCCTCTCTCCTTACCTCCCCCGTTCTTTCTCTCCCCCTATACAAGTTACAGTTCGAGTCTAGATAGCCACAACTACCTCACTAGATAGATCAGGTCTACACTTTACTATCCCCTTATACACTCAACCCAAAAGGTAGAGTCGGGCCTAAGTATAGGCTAAGACTCTCTCCCAACTTCTCTCCCCCCCTTTTTTTTTTCATCTGGACGCTTACTAATACACAGTTACTGACACGGTTACCCTGAGCTACCTGTGTCAGGACATACCCCTAGCCCGAAATTTGGGATAATATTCTGCTTTACATGTAACCCCTGGTCCAGGTGCAGATTGTTCCCAGTGGGGCATCTGGACTAGGAGGTGATCTCTTAGAGGATTTTATACCTTTGTTGCTTCTTGATGTCCTTCAATTATCTAAATATGAGCTTTCACTGTGCCCAGTAACTGTATACAGTTCTATTATCTGTGACTATATTGCCCTAACCCATAGACCTGTTAAATTCTAGATCTATCTAGCATTTATGTGAATTTCTGTACATTTATTTCCTTGTACTTGTTCTACTTCAATAAAACTTTTTGAAAAAGAAAATCATGACCATCCACATATCAGATGTGAAACTAAATTGAAACAAATGTGCATAAACACTAGATATTGACTATCTAATGACTATGATGGGAAATGAATATCATACAACAGTATAATATAATATACATCAGCTTTGTGCAAAAATTCAATATGTACAAATAAAGTTCATAAAGAGTCCATGGATTTTCTCCTCAACGTTAAAGATGGAAAAGGAACACTGAACAAAAGTCATCGCTTAGCATTAAAATCAAGGTCCAAATGGCACAGCAAGGGGTCGTGCTGTTGCTGTGCCATTTGGACCTTGGTTTTAAAGCTAAGCACTGATTTTTATTCGAGTATGCGAGTGTTCTTTTTCCCGTTTAATAAAATAATGTATGATTAAGTGGATTTACGCTATGTGGAGCCTTTTTTTCCTTTTCCATCTTTAACGTTGGGGAGAAAATCTGTGGACCACCTTTGGTTTATGAAGTTGATCTCTATTGGTCGCTCTTCAGTAGGCGTGTACCGTGCCGGTCTTCTGACGATTCTGGTGTTATCACCATAAAGCTTAATAGATCTGGCATGTATATTCCTGTCCAGGTCCATATGATCTGGGAAGCTCCCATTTTGTAAGGTGGCAGTTCCTGCACTTTGGTGTTGCATGAAGATTTATGTTCATAGAAGCACTTAGATGCACTGTTTAGATTCCTTGCTGAATATTATGAACTCACTTTTATTTATTTATTTAATACATATGGACTCTTTATGAACTTTATGAACTCTTGAATTTTTGCACAAAGCTGGTATATTTGACTGTTGTATGATATTCAATTACCATTATAGTCATTAGATAGTCAATATCTAGTATTTATGCACATTTGCACTTTATTTGTTTCAATTTAGTTTCACATCTAATATGTGGATGGTCATTATTTTATGACCTCATACAATTCACTTTAATTCGTAGCGCTGCACATTTTTCACATACAGAATAAATTATTATTCTGGCCAATTAAATGATTTAACACTCAATCGCTTGATGCCTGTACAAGTACCTAAACGTGCCTAAAAGCATTACACATTTTTACAAGTGTCAGGTGTTTTTTCTGCCAAAATGCTGCTGCCAGGAGGAAAGGCTTCTAAGAGAGTTTGCAAAATGCCATGTGTGTATGAGGCCCTAATGTTGATAAATGTAAAGTTATGCACTTAGGGGCATCTAAATATGCACACTTCATACATACTTAGAGGAGTACAATTGGGGAAATCAATAGTGGAGAGGGATCTGGGTGCTCTGGTAGATCATAAGCTAAATAATTGCATACAATGCCAAGCTGCGGTTTCCAAAGCAAGCAAAATCCTTTCTTGTATTAAAAGAGGTATGGACTGCAGAGACAGAGATATAATTTTTTCCCTGTACAAATCATTAGTAAAACCTCGTCTTGAATATGCAGTTTAGTTCTGGGCACCAGTTCACCAAAAGGATGTTGGGAACTGGAGAAAGTGCATAGAAAGGCAACCAAACTGATAAGACCCATGGAGATGTTCTGCTATAAGGAAAGATTAGCTGAACTGAATTTATTCTCTCTTGAGAAGAGGGGATATGATCAACATGTATAAATACATAAGCGGTCCATATTGTGAACTTGGTGTCACAGAGGACAAGGGGACACTTTACATCTGGGGAAAATCGATTTAACCTCTAAATACTGAAAGGCTTCTTCACAGTAAAAGCTCTGAAAATGTGGAATAGACTCCCTCAAGAGCTGGTTCTGGCCAGCTCAATAGATTGTTTTATTCACAGAATATAACTAGATACTAATATTTATAGGTAAAGTTGATCCGTGGAATATCCTTTTGCCTCTTGGGGGGTGCCAAGAAGGAATTTTTTGCCCTGCTGGAGCAACTTGGATCATGATTTATTGGGATTTTTTCCTTCCTCTGGATATAGGATTGTGTATATGGAGGTTTTCTATTAGTCCGTGTGTTTTTTTTTTTTGTGTGGGTTGAACTGTATAGTCTTGTGTCTTTTTCCAACCAAACTAACTATGTAACTATGTCATTTTAATGCTGCCATGATACTCCTAGGCATATAAGTTAGGGATAAATGATGAAACAGTACAGAGAAATTAGGAAAATAAAATAAATGGGAGTCCTATACATTTTAAAAATGTTACCTTCTTCACTTTGTCCTTTTGCACCTTAAATTATGCTGGTAAAATAAAATTAAAGCATATCTAAACTCAATAACTAATATATAATTTTTTACTTGTTAATGTATTTTCAATAGTAATTTACAAAGTTTTTTAAACCTGCAGCATTTACTAAAATAATACCAGGCAATCCTGCCAGTCCTTAATAAGCACAGCCTGTTATAGGATGGCGATGATCTGCCTCTGTCTCCCTTTTGTGGTCCTCCATTATTACCTTGTAACATGGGTGCCCATTGGGCGTCCAGTGGAAACTACAAATGACTGTTTCTACATTAGGCAGGCATGGTCCACTGTTGTCACCATCAAGAAACCTGCTCTGAGTAATGGCATTCAACCATTAGTGGAGAACATACAGTACATGTACGTATGTATTGTATATACCTAAAAATATTCGACACCAATTAGCCTTACAGTCTGATCCTGCTGCTTTCCCTCAGGATTAAGTTAATTTTTTGCTCACATGTGCTTTAATGATGAGCCTACAGCCTTGCATTGTTGCTGATAGTTCTGCATTCCTAATCAACTTCATTACAATATTGTTTTTCTGAGTTCTATTAATGTTTGAAACATGGCTCTGATTGTTAATAGTAAATTATATTATACTCAACTACTGTGTATTATATGCATTTGAAGACTCTGACAAAATAATAAAATAAATGATAGCAGATCATTATACAAAAAGAATAGTGTATAGTGTAAGAATAGTTAGTGTCTAACAGACAATTGTGATTGTATCTTCTGGATTACTGAATTAATGTCAAAGTAACTCATGGGTCACTGATACCTTAAAAGATCAGAAAGGATTTTTTCCCCATTGAAGCAAGTTGGACCATGCTTTATAAAGTTTTTGTTGCCTTCCTCTGGAAATGTGAAATTAAGTTTCTGTAGCTAAAGGGTTTAGAATTACAATATACAGTATGTTCATTTATATTATTGATGGAACTTGATGGGCAAGTGTCTTTTTTTCAACCTTATTATGTAACTATGACCTATAATGATTAAAATGTCTTGATGAATAATGTACAGTATCTCACAAAAGTGAGTACACCCCTCACATGTAAAGTAGTGAGTGCACTGCTTGTATAACAGTGTAAATGTACTGTCCCCTCAAAATAACACACATCCATTAATGTTTAAGCCATTGGCAACAAAAGTGAGTATACCCCTAAGGGAAAATGTCCAAATTGGGCCCAATTAGCCATTTTCTCTCCCAGTGTCATGTGACTCATTAGTGTTACAAGTTCTCAGGTGCGAATGGAGAGCAGGTGTGTTAAATTTGGTGTTATCACTCTCACTCTCTCATACTTGTCACTGGATGTTCAACATGGCACCTCATGGCAAAAAACTCTCTGAGGATCTGGAAAAAAGAATTGTTGCTCTACATAAAGATGACCTAGGCTATAAGAAGAATGCCAAGACCCTGAAACTGAGCTTCAGCACGCAGGCCAAGACCATACAGTGGTTTAACACAACAGGTTCCACTCAGAACAGGACTCGCCATGGTCGACCAAACAAGTTGAGTGCACATGCCCAGCGTCATAGCCAGACGTTATCTTTGGGAAATATACATATGAGTGCTGCCAGCATTGCTGTAGAGGTTGAAAGGGTGGGGGGTCAGCCTGTCAGTGTTCAGACCATACACCGCACACTGCATCAAATTGGTCTGCATGGCTGTTGTCCCAGAAGGAAGCCTTTTCAAAAGATGATGCACAAGAAAGCCTGCATGCAGTTTGCTGAAGACAAGCAGACTAAGGACATGGATTATTGGAAAGATGTCCTGTGGTCTGATGAGACCAAGATAAACTTATTTGGTTCAGATGGTGTCAAGCCTGTGTGGCGGCAACCAGGTGAGGAGTACAAAGACAAGTGTGTCTTGTCTGCAGTCAAGCATGGTGGTTGGAGTGTCATGGTCTGGAGCTGCATTATTGCTGTTAGCACTTGGGAGCTACAGTTCATTGAGGGAACCATGAATGCCAACATGTACTGTGACATACCGAAGCAGAGCATGATCCCCTCCCTTCGGAGACTGGGCCACAGGGCAGTATTTCAACATGATAACGACCCCAAACACACCTTCAAGACAACCACTGCCTTACTAAAGAAGCTGAGGGTAATGGTGATGGACTGGTCAAGCATGTCTCCAAACCTAAACCCTATTGAGAATGTGTGGGGCATCCTCAAATCGAAGGTGGAGAGGCGCAAGGTTTCTAACATCCACCAGCTCTGTGATGTTGTCATGGAGGAGTGGAAAAGGACTCCGGTGGCAACCTGTGAAGCTCTGGTGAACTCCCATGCCCATGAGGTTTACGGCAGTGCTGAAAAATAATGGTGGCCACACAAAATATTCACACTTTGGGCTCAATTTGGACATTTTCCCTTAGGAGTGTACTCACTTTTGTTGCCAGCGGTTTAGACATTAATGGCTGTGTGTTGAGTTATTTTGAGGTGACAGCAAATTTACACTGTTATACAAGCTGTACACTCACTACTTTACATTGTAGCTAAGTGTCATTTCTTCAGTGCTGTCACATGAAAATATATAATAAAATATTTACAAAAATGTGAGGGGTGTATTCGCTTTTGTGACAGTGGATTTTTTTTTTTTAGCAGTGAACACTGTATTGGTGTCACTGGTCCCCAAAAGTGTCAGATTTTTCTGCCGCAATGTCGCACTCCTGCTAAAAAATGCTGATCACTGCCATTACTAGTGAAAACAATAAAAAAATAAAAAGTCTGAAAATTTTTCATAGTTTGTAGATCAATATACGCTTATTAGGATTTTTAAAATTTTAAAATACATAGCAGAATACATATTGGCCTAAATTGATGAAGAAATTTTATTTATTTTACATTTTTTTATTGGATATGTTTTATAGCAGGAAGTAAAAAATAATATTTTTTTTTTCGGTCTTTTTTTGTTTATAGCACAAAAAATAAAAACCACAGAGGTGATCAAATACCACCAAAAGAAAGCTCTATCTGTGGGGAAAAGGGACATACATTTTATTTGAGTACAGTGTTGCATGACTGCGCAATTGTCAATGCCGTATCTAGAGTTGAGCGAACCCGAACTGTAAAGTTCGGGTTCGTACCGAACTTTGGGGTGTCCGTGACCCGGACCCGAACATTTGAAAAAAGTTTGGGTTCTGGGTTTGGGTATTTGATCACACATGTTGAATAGCTGCAGGGCAGCCAATCAACAAGCGTTTCACTGGTTTGCCCTTAGAAGCCATCACAGCCATGCCTACTAATGGCATGGCTGTGATTGGCCAGTGCATCATGTGACCCAGCCTCTTTATAAGCTGGAGTCACTTAGTGCTGCATGTCACATGCTCTCTGGGTAATGTAGGGAGAGGATGCTGCCGGCGCTGTGAGGGACAGATTGCAGATATAATAACATCGATCTGATTGTGGACTAGGTAGAGATTACTACTACTACTGCTTTGAGGTACAGATTGCAGATCTCATCCTGCATTACAGAATGATCTGCTTTGAGGGACAGATTGCAGATCTCATCCTGCATTACAGAACGATCTGATTGTGGACTAGGTAGAGATTACTACTACTACTACTTTTAGGGACAGATTGCAGATCAAATAACATCTCATTTTGCATTACAGAACTATCTGACTGGATTAGGTAGAGTCTGCTGCTTAGAGGGACAGATTATTGTTCTAAAATCATCACCTACTCCTATAGGGTCAGGTTCCTGCTGTTGCTGTAAGGGACAGATTATTGTTCTATAATCATCTCCTAGTTCTAAAGGGAGAGGTTCCTGCTGGTCCTGTAAGGGACAGATTATTTTTCTAAAATCATTGCCTACTCCTATAGGGCAGGTTCCTGCTGTTGCTGTAAGGGACAGATTATTGTTCTATAATCATCTCCTAGTTCTAAAGGGAGAGGTTCCTGCTGGTCCTGTAAGGGACAGATTATTTTTCTAAAATCATTGCCTACTCCTATAGGGTCAGGTTCCTGCTGTTGCTGTAAGGGACAGATTATTGTTTTATAATCATCTCCTAGTTCTAAAGGGAGAGGTTCCTGCTGGTCCTGTAAGGGATAGATTATTTTTCTAAAATCATTGCCTACTCCTATAGGGTCAGGTTCCTGCTGTTGCTGTAAGGGAAAGATTATTGTTCTATAATCATCTCCTAGTTCTAAAGGGAGAGGTTCCTGCTGGTCCTGTAAGGGACAGATTATTTTTCAAAAATCATCACCTATTCCTATAGGGTCAGGTTCCTGCTGTTGCTGTAAAGGACAGATTATTGGATCAGGTTCCTGCTGGTCCTGTAGAAGAAGAAGAATGTATTATTCATTTTTTTTTGTATTAATAAATACTTAAATAGTGCTACAAAGTACATTTGCGGGCAGAATGAGGAGAGCGTCAAATAAGGGACGTGGTTGTGGTGCTGCTGGTGCTGCTGGTGTTGGTGGTGTTGGTGAAGCTCCTGTTAGAAGGAGAGGATGTGGTCAATCTGTGCCAAGTACACGCACAAGTGAAACACCTTTCTCAGGTAGCCGACAGAACCTTCAACGTTATAGGGTAGGCCCGAATGCAGCTCAATGAATGGTGAGGCCAGAAGAAGTACAGGCGATAGTAGATTGGGTGGCTGACAATGCCTCCAGTTCCTTCACATTGTCTCCCACCCGGTCCCTTGATGAAAGCTCAGAGTTGGCACCTGAACCCCATGGCCATCTGTCTTTCACCTCAGCCCCTTGTAAATTAGCCAAGCAGTCTGAGCCCCACGTCATGCAACAGACTCTTATGCTTTTTGATGACTCTCCTGGTGTGCTTTCCTTGGGCCATCCACATAGCCCTGCCCCAGAAGTGGAAGACATTGAGTGCACCGATGCCCAACCACTTCTGTTGCAGGATGAGGACATGGAAAAACCAGCGCAGCACGTCTCTGATGATGACGAAACACAGGTGCCAACTGCTGCAGCTTTCCTCAGTGTGTAGACTGACAAGGAGGGCAGTGGTGAAGGGTGGGTGGAAGATGATGTGGAGGAGGATGATGAGGTCCTAGACCCCACATGGAATGAGGGTAATGCGAGTGACGTGCAGTTTGGAGGAAGAGGTGGTGGTCTCACAGAGGCACCAGCGCAGCAAAAGAGCAAGCAGGTTGCAAAAGCGGAGCGAGCATCCCTAGACAGTATGCCTGCTACTACCCACCGCACCCTGGGACCTAGCACACCAAAGGCAGCTCAAAGGCATTCCCCCACGTGGCAGTTCTTCAGACAATGTGCTGACGACAAGACATGAGTGATTTGCACGCTGTGCAATGATAGCCTGAGGCGAGGCCTAAATGTTCTAATCCTGAGCACAACCTGCATGATCAGGCATCTAAATTCAAGGCACAAGCTGCATTGGAATAATTACCTCAAAATCCAAGAAAGGTCTCGGCCTCCTCCTGCTTCCACTTCTGCTGCTGCCTCAGCCTCTTCCTCCACCTCTACAGTGCCAGTGTCACCTGCCACCCAGCAAACAGAGCGTGTGACAGCAACGCCACCATGTCCGCCACCGTCCCCAAGCATTTCCACATGGTCCCATGGAAGCTTACAGCTGTCCATCTCCCAAACCCTGGAGAGAAAGAGGAAGTACCCCCCTACCCACCCACGATCCCTGGCCCTGAATGCCAGCATTTCCAAATTCCTGGCCTTTGAAATGCTGTCATTCTGTCTGGTGGACACTGTCCCACAGTATGTGGTTCCCAGCCGCCACTACTTTTCCAGGCGAGCCATCCCTTCCCTGCACAAACAAGTCGGGGACAAGATCAAGTGTTCACTGCGCAATGCCATCTGTGGCAAGGTCCACATAACCACTGATATATGGACCAGTAAGCATGGGCAGGGACGTTATATCTCGCTAACTGCACACTGGGCAAATGTAGTGGAGGGTGGGCCTGAGGTGGCTAGCCATTTGGCGCATGTCCTGCCACCGAGGATTGCAGGACATTTCTCTTTGCCTCCTGTTGCCTCCTCCTCCTATTGCGCTTCCTCCTCCTCTACCACCTCCTCATCCGCTCAGCGTAACACCTTCACCACCAACTTCAGGACATCCAGGGGGAAACGACAGCA
Source organism: Glandirana rugosa (assembly GCA_018402905.1). Taxonomy (NCBI): domain Eukaryota; kingdom Metazoa; phylum Chordata; class Amphibia; order Anura; family Ranidae; genus Glandirana; species Glandirana rugosa. Next base: position 71,122 of record BLSH010514232.1, read on the forward strand.
GGCTGTTTTAAAACTGATATGTTTGGGGGATAAACCCCACACTGCGCAGGAGCTGTGGATGGGCATTGAACAACAGACTGATGAGTGGTTGTTGCCACTGAGCCTCAAGCCCGGCCTGGTGGTGTGCGACAATGGGCGAAATCTCGTAGCAGCTCTGTGCCTAGCCGGTTTGACGCACATCCCTTGCATGGCGCATATGCTGAATTTGGTGGCACAGAAATTTCTAAAAAACTACCTGGATATGTCAGAGCTGCTGCAGAAAGTGCGGCCGTCTGTGCGCACTTTCGGCGTTCTCACCCTGCTGCTACTCGCCTGTCTGCACTGCAGCGGAACTTCGGCCTTCCTGCTCACCGCCTCATATGCGACGTGCCCACAAGGTGGAACTCCACCTTGCACATGGTGGAGAGACTGTGCGAGCAGCAGCAGGCAATAGTGGAGTTTCAGCTGCAGCACGCACGGGTCAGTCGCTCTGCAGAACAGCACCACTTCACCACCAACGAGTGGGCCTCCATGCGAGACCTGTGTACCGTATTGTGGTGTTTCAAGTACTCCACCAACATGACCAGTGTCTCCTTGAAAAAACACTTCGGGCCATGATGGAAGAGGATGTGGCACAGGAGGATGAGGAGGAGGAAGAGGGGTCATTTCCACGGTTATCAGGCCAGTCATTCACAAGTGGCTCAGAGGGTGGGTTACTGCACCAGCATAGGCCAGGTAAAAAATATTCAAGCCAGGGCACAGTTCTGGAGGATGAGGAGGACAAGGAAGATCATGAGGAGGAGGAACCACAGCAGGGTGGCACCCAACGCAGCTCGTGGGCATCACTGGAGTGTGACTGGGGGGATACGGAGGACACAGATGATACACCTCCCATAGAGGACAGCTTGTCTTTGCCTCTGGGCAGCCTGGCACACATGGCCAACTACATGCTTCAGTGCCTGCGCAATGACAGCCGAGTTGCCCACATTGTAACTTCTTCTGATTAGTGGGTGGCCACCCTGCTGGATCCCCGTTACAAGGACAACGTGCCATCCTTAATTCCCTCACTGGAGCGTGAGAGGAAGATGTGTGACTACAAGCGCACACTGGTAGACGCGCTGCTGAGGGCATTCCAGAATGACACCGGGGGCTCAGTGGAAGCACAAGGGGAAGGCAGAGGAGGAGGAGGAAGAGGCCGCCAATGCAGCTGTGGCACCGCCAGCACCTCAGAAGGCAGGGTTAGCATGGCCGAAATGTGGCAAAGCTTTGTCAGCAGCCCGCCACAACAAACAGCAGCACCATCTGATAGGCAAGGTCTTAGCAGGAGGCAGCATTTCAGCAACATGCTAGAACAGTATGTGTGCACACGCCTACACGTACTGACTGATGGGTCTGCCCCATTCAACTTCTGGGTCCGCACACGTGTGTATGACAAGATCGTACAACGACTTTACGACGGAGGACGATTCTGGAACGGATAGTCTACCACGACGACAAACAACACCGCCCGACGACTGTTTCGAAACGGTGTAAAGCCGGTACGATTGGGACGGAAGACTCCACGACCGCCACGGTGTCGACGTAACCGCCGGAGAAGGAGGAGGAGGAGACGGAAGGGGAACACGAAGGTGACTCGGGGGCCACAGTAAGACCTTACGGGAGTCGTCGCGCAGATGGTCACACGCGAACATCAGTGTGTAGAAGGAGAGTGCGAGGTCACTCCCTTAATTCCTACCGTGCAACAGGAACATTGCCCCTAGGTCGTCCCACCGGTGGGTGTGGGTGGCCACCCTGCTGGATCCCCGTTACAAGGACAACGTGCCATCCTTAATTCCCTCACTGGAGCGTGAGAGGAAGATGTGTGACTACAAGCGCACACTGGTAGACGCGCTGCTGAGGGCATTCCAGAATGACACCGGGGGCTCAGTGGAAGCACAAGGGGAAGGCAGAGGAGGAGGAGGAAGAGGCCGCCAATGCAGCTGTGGCACCGCCAGCACCTCAGAAGGCAGGGTTAGCATGGCCGAAATGTGGCAAAGCTTTGTCAGCAGCCCGCCACAACAAACAGCAGCACCATCTGATAGGCAAGGTCTTAGCAGGAGGCAGCATTTCAGCAACATGCTAGAACAGTATGTGTGCACACGCCTACACGTACTGACTGATGGGTCTGCCCCATTCAACTTCTGGGTCTCCAAATTGGGCACATGGCCTGAGCTTGCCGTTTATGCCTTGGAGGTGCTGGCCTGCCCTGCAGCCAGTGTATTGTCTGAACGTGTGTTTAGCATGGCAGGGGGCGCTATCACAGACAAGTGCAGCTGCCTGTCCACAGCCAACATGGACAAGCTATTAAAAAAAACCAGGCATGGATCCCACAAGACTTGTCTGTACCGGCCTCACACAGCCATTGGTATATTTGTTTTTTTGAATATGCCTCAATATTTTGGGGGCTACCCCATATAGAAAAAAAAAACAACAAACAAACAACAAAAAGTGTTGGCTACCTCTTCCTCCTCCTCCTCCACCACCGCCACTTCCACCTACACTGCCACGGTCACGGCCTAGTCAACCTCTAGGCTCCTACTCCACATCCACCCCCCTTCCCATTTGTATTTTTTTTATTTGATTTCAAGTTATTTTCCCTATCCCCATTTTTTTGTAGGGCACTTGTCCTACTCTTACCCCCATTTTACTTCCTTTTGCAGCCCTCTAGCACTTGCCAAGACTTTTTTATAGCCATTTTTGTGTCGAAAAGTTTGGGTCCCCATTGACTCCAATGGGGTTCGGGTTCCGGGGTAAAGTTTGGGTCAAGTTCGGTACCGAACCCGAACTTTTTCGCGAAGTTTGGCCGGACCCGCCGAACCCAAACATCCAGGTGTTCGCTCAACTCTAGCCGTATCACAAAAAATGGCCTGGTCAGGAAGGGGGTAAAACCTTCCCGAAATGAAGTGGTTAACCTTGCAAAATCTTAGGCTGTACACAAAGAACATTATAAAAAGCCAGCTTTGGGCATCCCTGCTCTTAAGTCCTTTGGTGTACATTGTAACAGTTTTTATTCAGTTAAATACAAGGACCAGTAAGCTTGTCATCCACACATATACAAAGTAACCAACAGAATAATTCAACTTGAAATTTAGTCTTTGCAGTATCAAAATAAAATGTGCTGTCATAATAGTGTCAAGTTAAAGTGATTGTAAAGTCTCATTTTTATTTCATTTTTTAATTGAAAACATGTTATACTTACCTCCTCTGTGCAATTGGTTTTGCACAGAGCAGTCCTGATCCTCCTCTTCTTGGGTCCATCTTTGCTGCTTCTGGCCCCTCCCTCCTATCGAGTGCCCCCACAGCCAGCAGCTTCCTATGGGGGCACCCAAACCAAGTCAGAGCTCCATGTATCCATCCAGACACGGAGCCCCGAACCAACCATGCCCCCTCTCTCCCCTGATTAACTGACTGTCTTTAATTGACAACCGCAGGAGTCAATGGTGACACTGCTGCATCTCAGCCAATCAAGTAGTGTGTCCCAGATGGCTTAGACATTTGTGAACATCACTGGAGAGAGATGGGGCTCAGGTAAGTATTTAGGGGGGTGCTGGGGGGGGGGGGGGGCTGCTACACACAAAAGATTTTTTATTTTAATGCATTAAGAATGCATTAAGATAAAAAACCTTCTGTCTTTACAACTCCTTTAACAAAAGTACATCAAAATTTGCAACAGGTGTATCTCCAGTCAATTATGTATGTTATTACTCTGTAATATAAACATATAGGGGTTGATTTACTAAAGGCAAATAAACTGCTCGCTTTCCAAAGGAAGTTGCACCATGCAAGGGCATTTTCCCCAGAGCATAGTTAATGAGGGGAAGATCTTATTCCTTCCATCTCTCAATTATGTGCAAGCAACTCTTTTTTTTGTTTTTCTTGAACGTGATTGTGTATTCTTTGCAAAGTAGAGTTTCACTATATTCACTAAGCTCTGGGGAAAATTACCTTGTAAAGTGTAACTTCCTTTGCAAAGTGAAGAGCTTTTTTTACTTTTAGTAAATTAACCCAATAGTCTCATGTCAAAATCTTCCCTCATCAGATCACACAATTAGAATTAAACAATCTTTATTCAGACCCGGGGGCTACAATGCTGATATTTTAAGGATACACCATACTGAATTTTTTTTTAATGCTAAGACTTTTTCTGTTCTCGACAACCGCACTTCATTTATGACCATACATTTTAGAAGACTATCATAATGAACCTTTTCAGCACCACTTGCCTATAAAAGTGTTACAATGTACACCTAAAAACTTGAGAAAGGGTGGGCACATCACCCATTGTTCCATAATGTTCCCCTTGTATAGTGTAGGTTTTTAATAGTTATTGATTTACAAGAAACTTAGTCCATCCAGTCCAACCTGTGTGTGTGTGATTATATGTTATAGTACATTGTGTACCCCTGTATGTTGTGGTCGTTTAGGTGCCCATCTAATAATTTTTTGAAATTATCAATGCTCCCCGCTGAAACCATTGCTTGTCGAAGAGAATTCCACATCCTTACTGCTCTTACAGTAAAGAATCCTCTACGCAGTTTAGGGTTAAATCGCTTCTCTTCTAATTTTAGCGAATGTCTGCGTGTCTTTTTAACATCACAAGATGATCTGTGTCCAGCGTCTGCGTAATTGTAGCTACTTTTGATGCATCAATTTTATATCATATTACTTTATTTAATTCAATTCAGTCATATGGTATTATGGTTTTCTGAATATAGTATATTATAGCATTTTATTGTAGCTTGATGTCATTAGCACTTCCATTGTGTGCTGTCAGATTTATGTATAGGGAGATGGTTTGGTTGCAGACCACTCCCTTCTCCACCCACCTAGGGGATGGGCTTTCAGGACATGTGATGAGTTTCACTTGCTATATTAATGTGGCAATGCAGCACTATGGATCGGCTCTGAAGAAGGGGGATCTCCCCTCGAAACTCGTCAGCCATCTAGAAGGTCCTCTGGTGTGCTGGACACAGTCCTGGTGACCTGGTTGCTATTTGTCCATTGTGGACTTTGATATGCCTTTATTGCTACCATGTTTGCGAGTATGTTTCCTTCTTTACTATTTTAATAAATTTTACTTGGGTAATGCACAAGGTCGGTGCGCCCTCTCTTCATTTTTCTTGCAGAATAATTTCAATGCTTGTAGTCTTTCCCCATATTTGAGATACTCCAATCCCTTTATTAGCTTTATTGCCCTTCTCTGGACCCTCTTCAGCTCCAGCACATCCCTCCTGAGGACTGGTGCCCAGAATTGGACAGCATAATCAAGATGCGGCCGGACCAGAGACCAGCTGTCTTGAGCACAGGGGCGAACGATTTACCACTTAGTGAAACCTAAGCGGCTTGTCTAAAATGAGTAATCTCTGACTATTCCATCAGACCATGGCGTCCCTGTTTTTTGATCCAGTATGTCTTTGCCACAGTACCTGGTCTGCTTGTATCCTCTGTGGTCGCACAGAGCTTCTTTCCCACACATCATGTGGACTGACTCGGAGACTCCTCTAGAGTGACCTGTGGAGCTTTGTCCTATGCGATGGTTGATTATATCCCATGAGGAAGCAAAAGTTGGCAAAATATAAAATAGGACTAAACATCATGCTCCAACCATCGCTGTTATGAATCCAACAGAGCTGTATTGTGATACGTACACAATTGTTTGATGCACTTTTATCTAAACCAATCCACCTTGTCTTTTAATTGATTATAATAAATTGATATGCTTTTATACAGTTGTTTATACATTTATTGCTGGCACCCTGAAAGTCCCAAGCCCTCCTCTTGGCTGTTCTAATTGTAACTTTTCAGGAATGAAGTGCCTAATATAATAAGTAAATGGCTGTCAATGGCATAGTTCACACCAGTGCTTGCAGTTCCAGTTCCAGATAAAAAAGTAGAACATGCTGCATTTTTCCTGCACTGGACTGTACTGGAACACTGTGAAATGCATCAAAAATGCACAGGAATGCACCTACATGTAACAAAAATGGAGCGAAACACACAATACCTTATTTAAGTTTAGGAAAAAAAGGGGGGAAATGCACTGGACTGCATCAAAAGGCACCAATAGCACATTATAATGCACTGGAACGCATCAAAAATGAGCATGCAAAAAAGCATCTGGAATGCATCCGGACTGCATTTCTATGGTGTGAACTGGCCCTGAATCAAGCAGATTGTTGCCTCCAGGTATTTCATTTCTAATGGAATTGTTACTCCCCTGGATTGAATGCTGTATTTATTTCTTTTTCATCATTTGTAAAACATCTTTTAACCAAGCTAAGTAAATTAATTTTATTATTGTACTATAGAGTCATCTGAAATTATTGTACGATACCCACATATCTGAAATGTTAAACATAGGAACTTTCAAGTAATAAAATCTAACTATTTATTAGATATGGAGATGAGGATGGGATGTTCAACTCTTTCAGTGTAGGTGTGACGTGCAATAATTAACCCTTGAAGTGCTGATGGTAGTATAGTGGCTTAGTGGCTGACAAGTTTAATTTAAATTCGATAAATATATCAAAGGGGGTAGATGGTCCAATGTTTCCACTCACTGTATGCTTAGCGTACCCCCAGCAAACCTTTTTTGAGATATAGAACAGATGAGCTGATAACCACGTTAGGTGATGAGAGGCCCTTATGCCTCCAGGTATTTCATTTCTAATGAAATTGCGACTCCCCTGGATTGAATGCTGTATTTATCTATTTTTCATAATTTGTGTATTCCTTGCAAAGTAGAATTTCACAATATTCACTAAGCTCTGGGGAAAAATCCCTTGCAAAGTGTAACTTCCCTTGCAAAATGAAGAGCTTTTTTGCTTTTAATAAATATAGCAAAGGGGGTAGATGGTCCAATGTTTCCCCTCACTGTATGCTTAGTGAACCCCCGGCAAGCCTTTGATTTTTTTGAGATATAGAACAGATGAGCTGATTACAACATTAGGTGAAGAGTGGCCCCTTTCCCAGTTCTCATATAGTTGTTCTTTGAGTTTTGAAAATGATGAGCAGAAGACAGAAAGGAAAAGGAATGAAAGGTTGACCTGTTCTGCTCAGATTGTGATTACTGCAGTTACGTTAAGGTATGTGTGCATGTTCGAAACTTGAGCTCTTCCGTTGTGTTGTTTAACTAGCTAATGCTGAGCAAATTTTCTTTATGTGTAGATATGATGAATGCATGTTGTTTTGTTTGTGGTAAATGTGACAATGTTACCTGAATTAAGACAGAAAGGTGATGCTAGGTATTGATACTTTGTAAAATAAGTTTTGCTATTTATGTTTGTGAGTCTAAGTTTAATTTTATAAGGGCTGAAACTGAGACAGAGAAAAGTGAGAGCTTTTGTTCTAGTCTAACAGAAAAATAATTTTGTGGCAGAGTACGGTTTTGTCTGAGTGATTCCCCCTCCTCCCTGCTTCAATGGACAATGGTCATGCCTGTTTGTGAAAGAAATAGAAAGCATGCAGCTGTAGACTGCCTGTGTCTCCTGTGTATGAGAGCTTGTAACAGTCTCCTTCTTCCCCTCTCCTGTGTCTGTGAAATGCAGAAAAGTGTGTTCATTTTTGACCAACTGTGAAATAACTAATATAATGTTATGTTCAAATGTGGGTGATGTAAGAGATTTTATAAGGCAAAAGTAAAGGTTTAAATATTTCTGCAAAATAAAATCCTGGTGAAATTATTATTTTTTGCTATGGAATGTATTAGATCATTTTAAACAAAGAAAAGAAAATGTCAACATATGCAACAAAACAGTGTCCAAGATTCCAAAAACTGTAGGGAGTATAAGATGAATCCTTCAATACTCCGTCTCCGTGTCCACCTACAATAGCACTCTATTGTAGGTGGACACGGAGATGGAATGGATTCACTGGCTGCCGGTGTAATCATCTGAGGCTGCGCACCGCTCGTAGAGGACACCCACAGCTTTCTCATCTGAAATCCATCATTTGTATCAGAAGAGACAGTGAATTCCGGTGTACTATTCAACAATCGGATTTCGGATTGGAGCGATCCATTCCAGTGGAGATTTTTGTGGAGGAGTGTACCCATATCGTGAATACCGGGATCGATTTGATGATGTAGCCCTCTGGACATGTTTTGCGCTAAGTCTACCAGAATCTGGTAAGCATACATCTTTACTGTTTTGAAGGATTCATCTTATACTCCCTACAGTTTTTGGAATCTTGGACACTGTTTTGTTGCATATGTTGATATATCATTGGACATTTGCATATTCAGCGGTGCATTCTCCCTGAGGTGATTTTGGACTTTTCTATTATATTCATTTTATAGGCGCTGCATTTTTGTCCAAATAATTTACACAAGTTGATCTTTTGTTATGCGAGCTGACAATGGTCATTTACTACTCATTATATTGTTTACATATTGTTTATACATTTAGTGAATGAGCTCGGGATTTGTCTTCTATTGTTAAAGAAAAGAAAATGGCTGATTGATATGGACACCCTTTAAATTCCTGAATAGCAGCAATGATTATTATAATTATTTAAATGTTTAGCTCTCCATCCCAGCCTACTGGGCACGGAAAAGGAAATAGGCTCCACCCACCAATAAAACCATGTTGTACCTTTACATGCAATCAATTGAGTAAAGACCAAGCTGAGAGTATTTTTACTTGACAGAATAAGAAAGGACAATAGTAAACCATCACTAAAGATGAATATGTATATCGCATTTGTATTATCCTTTATTGGTGATTGCAATAAAGTGTAAAGTCTAGAATACAATACTCAGAAAGGATATACTGGAGCTGGAGAGATTCCAAAGGAGGGCAACCAAACTGATAAGGGAAGTGGAAGAACTTACTTACGAGGAACGCTTGCAAGCGCTAAACTTATTCTCTCTGGAGAGGTGACGCTTGAGAGGGGACATGATTGTGATCTATAAATATCTCAATGGGGATCCAAGCATAAAAGATAAAATGCTCAGTCTCAGGGAATGTAGAAGGATAAGGGGACACACATTGAAACTAGAAGAGAAAATGTTTAATCTTAGAATTCGTAAGGGGTTCTTCACTGTCAGGGCAATAAGGATGTGGAAATCTCTCCCACAACGAATGGTGACTGCGGGGAGTATGGATATATTTAAAAAACTCTTGGATGTATATCTCAATAAGTACAACATACAGGGATATGGGCACTGACAAGAGTACACCTACACAGGTGGAACTGGATGGACTGTTGTCTTTTTTCAGCCTTAACTACTATGTAACTATGTAATACTACTGTTGTTTTTTTAAAGTTTTATCATTAATAATGTAGGAACCAGATCTGTTGCTAGAAGTTAAGAAGCTTACAAGATCTGTATAGTTGAGATTGAAGAAGAGACTGAGATAGGAAAAAATATATTCATCAATATGGATTTGGTGATGTATAATTTTTGTGCCCAAATGTGATGCACACACTATAAATGTTATCATGAATGTTATTTTAACCATGGTAAATTGATGACAACTTTGAATAGACTTCCCTTAATGAAAATCCACGTAGTAATAATTAATTCATTGATATGAGCTCATTAAATATCAGTAATAGTGATTTCATGAAAATAATGGCCATATGTTTTGTATTTTGTGGAAAATGTTTTGTGTAATTTATGTTTTGTGCTAACCATTTGTTTATTTCTAGGAGGGAAATATAATGATATCACACTAAAACCTTTCATTTTGTTTAGTTCCCAGATAGTACTAAACAGCATCAATTCACCTGTCTGACATGGTTTGATGAAGAATTAAAGATGAAGAATACAGCCTGCATGAAATTTGTGTTGTTTTTGTGTTATGTTATGTAACATGTAAATGTACTGAAATTTTTTGTTAGAGCCGATTGTAACCAGAGCAGCTAATAATCTTGATGCTGTGAGAAGCATATTTAACAGTTTTTCTCTGATTAAGTTGAACTTTAAACAAAAATTGAGATAAACTCCCAGCGTTTGATTAACAGTAAAATTGCTTCTTCATCTGGATGGTTTACATATTTAATGCTTTGAAGGGTGTAAGAAACCCAGACATATGCACTAAAAATATTGTTGCACATCTTTCTGTATTGTCCCTTTCTGTGTGTGCTTAAGCTAGATTGTAGTATGTACTTTTATATATTCTGCCATAATCATTGTCATGGAACTGTAAGGCAGAACCAATGGTGGAGTGCACATATGTTTCTTAAAACAAAATCCGCAGGATGTGCACAGTACATGGAGTGAAAGGGTGATATTCCATTCAAGGTTTAAACTTGGGTTTTACACATAACTGTTGTTTAATTTGAAGTATATTTTTCTACACGAATGACAGTTCAAATTTAAGCTAATAATTTTGTTTATTAAGGAAAAAAGTAATTTTATGTCTAATCCTAATTGCACATTTGGGATAATATTATAATCCCAATCAAAGATAATTACGTTGTTTCAATGGACACAATTTTTAAAAGTCTTTCAAAATGGGGTGTTCCAATGGTATACAGTATATACGATCAGTTATATCTGACACTCAGCAATTCTTTTTTGGTAAATCATTATAAAATGAAATCGGTTCACAGGTTTGGTTTTCCTCAATCCTCCTTGATTGCTTGGGTGTGGGACTGGCATGTAGAGTTTTGTGACATATATACACAAGCAATTTATACAAACATGCTGGGGTCAGTGTAGACAAGAGCCAGTTAGTCTGCCAGTATGTCTATAGAGTGTGGGAGGAGATCAGAGCACATTGTGGAAACTTACATGAAGTTTGAAGTTGAACCTATAGTTTGAAACAGTTTAATTTAGAAACAGAGTAGTGTAGAGTTCAGGTGGAGATAAGTAATGTACCTGTAATAATAGTTCATCTTTAAAATAGAAAGCTGATTTTTTCTATAGTGTTAGGCCAGGCCATCAGTGATCGTTGATTTGCCTGTTTAGAAATCTATAATGCTCTATATGGGCATTGTTGTTCATTATGGAATGTTGGACTAACAGTTTTGGTAACACCTGCCTTGACGTCAATCAGAAGCATGTTAGAGAATGAGACAAATGCTTTTGACAGCAGCAACTGTCTAGTTGGCACTTATCAGCAGATAAACTGTTTGTGCAGGTTCCAAGACCCACCTGTTATGATGGTCAAGTACCTGAACAGCTCTATCTGCTCAGATAACTAACTAAAGTTGCATCATCAAGTACCTGCACATATATTACTTGTGAACTGCAATAGTCTGGAGGATAAAATTAACTCTGTATTCTACAGATCTTTGAGTTCTGTGCTGTGCTGCAGCTGCAGACTGATAATCAGATGTCTTATCTGCTGTCCATTACCAGATATGGAGGACTTTGACCAATTTCTATGCTTCCAAACTCTTGAACAGGAAAGTTTGATCTAATAATCTTCTTCTGTGCTTTTGATTTCCATGAAAGGGAAAGTTTGGGGGGGGCGCATGCGCAGCTTCTGATCAAGATGGACATGTGATCCCACTTCTCCGGTCCCCGCCACCTTCCTATGGCTCCTGCGCAGCGTTCAACAGCTTCATCTGCCACGGGAGGCCTCTACAATCACCCACACCCCTGGGCAACCCGTGGTGAAGATCGGGCCCAAGAAGACAGCTCCTTCACCCGCCTCAGAGCAATGGCCTACACAGAGCCTGGACAGGTACCTACTTAGGCCTCAATCCCCGGCCTCAATTATACACCATTAACCGAGATGGCATAAAATTACAAGCTCTCTTACAAAGCCTGACATGCAATATCACCCAGGAGGTGGGTAAACTTGCCCAGGAGCTGAGGGGTGAAATAACACACCTGGGGGAACGCAATGACACACTGAAAACAAGTTTGATAACCTTATACAATATGTCCATGTCCTAGAAGAGGACAATGAAGCCCTAAAGCACTCTGTCTCACAACTTCAATCCCAGCAGGAAGATTTATAGAACAGAGAGGGCCATCAAAATTTGCGGATAAGGGGTGTCCCTGAAAAGGTAGGAGACCATGAGATCCATTCCTACCTACTGTGCCTCTTTAACACCCTGGCTCCCACAATCCCTGACATAGACTGGCGTTTGGATTGGGCCCATAGATCATAGTCCTAAAACCCCAGCAGGGGCAAACCCAAGAGACATCATCATGCGGTTTCATTATTATGATAGTAAGGAAGCTCTTACTTTGACTACCCTCAACAAGTCCAAGCTGGAGTTCAAAGGGGCAAAAATTCAAATCTTCAGTGATTTATCACCAATTACTCTTGCTAAATGCCAAAGCTTTCGTCCAGTCACCACTCACTTACAGAACCACAAGATAACGTATCGCTGGAGCTTACCCTTTCGACTATCTGCATCCCGACGGTATACAATTTTCAATGCGAGACCTCCAGGAGAGTGAATCATTGATTCGAAACCTGGGCCTTCCACCACTTCCAAAAGAAGATCCTACACCTCTCCCCTACACACCAAGACCTGTGCCCCCTCCTGGGAGAATTTGAACTCCAGCGAGTCAAAAATTGCAAAAGGCTGTCTCCATACCTCAGCGTCCTATCTCAGTAAGATACCCAACTTGAGGCCCCTCTTCGAGTTCAATTGCAAGGCATTACCTTCTAGGCTTGGCCGCACTCAGCCTCCCTATTAAGGGACCCCGTCCCACATCCATGGGTTGATTATATAGTTGGTTAATACTTTCATCTACGTTGCTGTTATTATGGTCGAAGACGGCAGGGACTCCTCCAGTCATTTTGGAGGCCTCCGTGCTCCCCCCTTGGTGTAATGGCTTCGGCCGTGACCTTCTGAGTAGAGTTGATCGACCCCCCGATGTTCGGGTTCGGTGGGTTCGGCCGAACTTCGGGAAAAAGTCCGGGTACGATACCGAACGTTACCCGAACTTTATCCCGACCCCAAACCCCATTGAAGTCAATGGAGAACCGAACTTTTAGGCACAAAAATGGCTGTAACAAAGTCCTGGCAAGTGCTAGAGGGCTGCAAAAGGAAGTAAAATGGGGGTAAGAGTAGGGCAAGTGCCCTACAAAAAAATGGGGTTAGGGAAAATAGATTAAAATCAAATAAAAAACAATGAGAAGGGGGAAGGTGGATGTGGAGTAGGAGCCTAGAGGTTGACTAGGCCATGACCGTGGCAGTGTAGGTGGAAGTGGCGGTGGTGGAGGAGTAGGAGGAGGAAGCCAACACTGTTTTTTTTTTATAATTGGGGTAGCCCCAAAATATTCAGGCATATTCAAAAAAACAAGTATATGAATGGCTGTGTGAGTCCGGTCTAAATGTCTATTCTGCACAAGGTACAGACAAGTCTTGTGGGATCCATGCCTGGTTCATTTTAATAAAGGTTAGCTTGTCCACGTTGGCTGTGGACAGGCGGCTGCGCTTGTCTGTGATAACGCCCCTGCCGTGCTAAACACACGCTCAGACAATACACTGGCTGCAGGGCAGGCCAGCACCTCCAAGGTATAAAGGGCAAGTTCAGGCCATGTGGCCAATTTGGAGACCCAGAAGTTGAATGGGGCAGACCCATCAGTCAATACGTGTAGGCATGTGCATACATACTCTTCCACCATGTTGCTGAAATGCTGCCTCCTGCTAAGACGTTGCCTATCGGCTGGTGGTGCTGTTTGTTGTGGCGGGCTGCTGACAAAGCTTTGCCACATTTCGGCCATGCTAACCCTGCCTTCTGAGGTGCTGGCGGTGCCACAGCTGCGTTGGCAGCCTTTTCCTCCTCCTCTCCTGCCTTCGCCTTGTGCTTCCACTGAGCCCCCGGTGTCATTTGGGAATGCCCCCAGCAGCGCGTCTACCAGTGTGCGCTTGTAGTCGCATATCTTCCTCTCACGCTCCAGTGAGGGAATTAAGGACAGCACATTGTCCTTGTAACGGGGATCCAGCAGGGTGGCCACCCAGTAATCGGCACACGTTACAATGTGGGCAACTCGGCTGTCGTTGCGCAGGCACTGCAGCATGTAGTCGGCCATGTGTGCCAGGCTGCCCAGAGGCAAAGACAAGCTGTCCTCTGTGGGAGGTATATCATCTGTGTCCTCCGTATCCCCCCAGCCACGCTCCAGTGATGCCCACGAGCTGCGTTGGGTGCCACCCTGCTGCGGTTCCTCCTCATGATCTTCCTCGTCCTCCTCGTCCTCCTCGTCCTCCAGAACTGTGCCCTGGCTTGAATATTTTTTACCTGGCCTATGCTGGTGCAGGAACCCACCCTCCGAGCCATTTGCGAATGACTGGCCTGATAACCGTGGAAATGACCCCTCTTCCTCCTCCTCATCCTCCTGTGCCACATCCTCTTCCATCATGGTCCGAAGTGTTTTTCCAAGGAGACATAGAAGTGGGATAGTAATGCTGAGAACAGCGTCATCAGCACTGGCCATGTTGGTGGAGTACTCAAAACACCGCAATACGCTATACCGGTCTCACATGGAGGCCCACTCATTGGTGGTGAAGTGGTGCTGTTTCGCAGAGCGACTGACCCGTGCGTGCTGCAGCTGAAACTCCACTATTGTGAACCAAAAAGTGTAGCGCTAAAAAAACACCGTATATATTACAATGTAACACTATAGTGAATAACAACCGAAATTAAGTCCAAAATAAAGAAAAATTTGTTCAATCCGATCAAGACATCCGAAACATTAATCGTATATCTTCAATGATTGTAGAAACATTGCATCATGTGTTGTACACCACCAACAACGTACCACCACAGCCTAAAACTCTGGATCGACCTCTGAACGTCCTCAAGGACCAGCCTCCAACTTAGTGGATTGTCTAACGACATAGGCACAACCTCAAACTATAGGACCGACACCTGGGGGCCCCTCAAGAGTTGTCTGCCACCCTGACCTCGGTGCGTCCTCGGATCTCCTACAGATACACCCTAATTGATATACGCGTAAAGGAGAATAGCGACCATTCTCATGGAAAATGTGAAAACAACCACCACATGTTGTGTACTACGTTACAAAGATGTTAGTAACTTCTATATGCTAATTACAAAGCCTACAGAACTAGCCTAACTTGTT
>BLSH010514232.1:91027-115094 GCA_018402905.1 Glandirana rugosa
ACTGATCACATCCCTCTCCTTCGACGGTCGCGACACTCCCTGTCTAACGTCTGTAAAATTGTAGAGTAGGACGTAGGACTCTAATGATGATGACAACGAGACTCCCTGTCTAACGTCTGGAGTCGGACGTAATGTGTTGCTAGACTAACACCTCATTAAACTCTAAAGTGTATGACGACGAAACTCACTGTCTAACGTCTAGTTTGAACCTCTCCCTTTAGAACTAGGAGATGATTTTTGAACAATAATCTGTCCCTCTAAGCAACAGCTGGAACCTCTCCCTATAGAACTAGGAGATGATTTTTGAACAATAATCTGTCCCTCTAAGCAGAAGCCTCTACCTAGTGCAGTCAGATCGTTCTGTAATGCAGGGTTTGATCTGCAATCTGTCACTCAAAGCAGCAGTATGTGAAATCTCAAATTACTCCACAATCAGATCGTTGTGTAATGCAGGCTGAGGTCTGCAATCTGTCCCTCAGAGCAACAGTAGTAGTAATCTCAGGATGCAGGATGAGATGTTAAAATGTCTGCAATCTGTCCCTCACAGCGCTGGCAGCTTCCTCTCCCTACACTAGTCAGAGTCTCAGAGAGCATGTGACTGCAGCATCAAGTGACTCCAGCTTATAAAGAGGCTTGGTCACATGATGCACTGGCCATTCACAGCCATGCCATTAGTAGGCATGGCTGTGATGGCTTCTAAGGGCAAACCAGTGAAACGCTTGTTGATTGGCTGCCCTGCAGCTATTCAACATGCGCGATCAACTACCAAAACCCAGAGCCCGAACCCGAACGTTTTTTGAAATGTCCGGGTTCCGGTCCGGGTCCAGGACACCCCAAAGTTTGGTATGGACCCGAACGTTACAGTTCGGGTCCGCTCAACACTACTTCTGAGTGGTCTTTTGTTTTTTTTCATCAGGTCCCTTTTTGACCTGGTTTTCTTCTCTTTTCTATATCAAAATTGTTCTACTGCTTTAACTTTTTTTTTTCTTGCAGAACCTTTTTATACACCTCTACCCTATAAGTTACACCATGGACTGTTTTATGCTGCTCATTTGATTATATCTTGTGCTAAATGTGCTTTGAATATACTACAATATTATGGCTTTACGAGTTCTTACATATAATGTGAAGGGTCTAAATTCCATTTGGAAAAGATGGCTTGCCCTGAAGGAATTTAGATCCTCTAGAGCTGACATAATTCTGGTCAGGAGACTCATTTCCAAGCAGGGCGCTCCTTTAAATTTGGTGCCAAACACTTTCCCACATCCTTTATTGCTTCTGAACTCTCCAGTAAAGCTGGCGTGACAATCTTGGTCAAACGCTCCTGTCCCCTGAGAATCACAACCTGCTATTTGGACCCCCTCGGCAGATTTATCTTTCTGGATTTCTGGACTGTGATTATTTCTCAAGCTATCTTACATTAATTAATATGTATGCACCTAACTTGGGTCAGATACAATTCCTCACTACTGTATTGGGTAAACTTGGGAAATTTGCACAGCCATTTATGATTATTGGAAGGGGCGTCAATATGACCATGTCCCCTAGAAGATACAGAGGCACATTATTCCCATCCACTCCTTCAACCAAGGTTGATCGCCAGTCGATGGCCTTCCGCAAACTCATGTGATCCCATCACTTTCTAGACATCTGGAGGATTAAGCATCCTACACACAAACAATTTACCTTCTACTCCTCTCCCCACAAGATGTATTCTAGACTGGACCACATCTTTGGGACGGCTCCATTACTGACATCCATAGTTGCCGCGGAAATCAACCCCATCACTTGGTCAGACCATTCGTCTGTCCGACTTGACCTAACTGTATCCTTGTCTGTTACCAGGACATGCCTTTGGCTTCTAAATGACTCCCTAATCCACAATCCAGCTATTAAAGACCACTTGTCCCAAAATCTATCAGAGTTTTTTCAGCTAAATGAACACACTGTGGCAGAAGCTTACACGCTCTGGGAAGCGCATTCAAGGCCAATGTATTTCTGCTGGCTCACGTTTCAAAAAAGATACCACCTTACAACACTCTTCGGTTCTTTCACAACTGAGGATCAGCTACTTAACTCTCCTACAGTGTTGAGGCTTCACATAGTCATCTCCCTACGGAACCGCTTAAAAACTCTGGATCTGAATAGGTGCTCCAAATCTTTACTATGGGCTAAGCAGAAATTTTATGAACTATCCAACAAACCAACAAACGGTAAATAAACTTAAATCCCACCCATTTTATTCTTTCCCCGACTTCCTTATACAAGCCAACTGTTCCCCTACTCATTGCCTACAAACAATGTCTAAGGTTTTTGGAGAGTTCTACCAAAATTTATATAATTGCTTGAAACCAGATCCCAAATACCTTTTTAACCCAAGACAATTTTGGGTTGGCTGAGTTGGCTGAGGTAGTAATGGAGCTCCCTTCACATAAGTCGCCTGGTCCAGACTGTTTACCATATTTTTATTATAAAACCTTCCTCCCCATTTTAAGCCCTTATCTGCTAGATTTATTTGCTTCTTTGATGAAAGGGACAGTTCCCCAGAAACCTGGCAAAACCCCGACTATACCCAACAACTATAAACCCATTGCATTACTTAATTCGGATTACAAAATATTTACAAAAATTCTGGCAAATAGACTCACCCACATACTCCCCAAGCTTTATTTATTTTATTTCAGGTACTTATATAGCGCTGTCAATTTACACAGCGCTTTACATATATATTGTACATTCACATCAGTCCCTACCTTCAAGGAGCTTACAATCTAAGGTCCCTAACTCACATTCATACATATACTAGGGCCAATTTAGACAGGATCTAATTTTTACCTACCAGCATATCTTTGAAGTGTGGGAGGAAACCGGAGTACCCGGAGGAAACCCACGCAGGCACAGGGAGAACATGCAAACTCCAGGCAGGTAGTGTCGTGGTTGGGATTTGAACCAACGACCCTTTTGCTGCCAGGCGAAGACACCACTGTGCTGCCCTATATACTTACAGCTTATACATAAAGATCTAGTGGGTTTTGTATTCTCTAGACATGCTGGTGACAATACCAGACCCACCATTGACCTCATAGACTTAATAGATAAAACCTCCCGTCCATCCCTAATTTTAAGTTTAGATGCTCAGAAATCCTTTGACAGGCTCAGTTGGCCCTATATGCTTGCTACTCTTTCTCGATATGGATTTACAGGCCAATTTATTGCAGCTCTACAAGCATTGTACTCCCATCCCACCATACAAATACAGCTATCCTCGTTCCTGTCTTCATCCTTCTCTCTCAGTAACGGCACTAGGCAAGGATGTCCGCTGTCCCCTCTACTTTTCATTTTATGCTTAGAGCCTCTAGCTGAAGCCATATGACTTCACCCAGATATTTGCGGAGTTTCGTTGAGACAAAGAGAGTATAAATTATCACGATTCGCTGATGACATACTTTTAACACTGACAAAACCACATACATCTCTCCCTAGCCTCCATTCTTTGTTAAACGAATTCAGACTACTTTCCGGCTATAAAGTAAACACAGACAAAATGGAAGCCCTCCCTATACACATACCTTCACCCTTATTAGTAACACTGCAAAATAATTTCCCTTACCACTGGTGTCCTTCTTCTCTCAAGTACCTAGGTCTACACCTGACCGCATCCTATGCCACTCTCTACCAAGCAAACTACCCCCTCTTATGACAGAAATGAATTGTCTTTTGCGTCAATGTAATGACTATCCTCAGTCTCTTCTAGGTAGGATAAATGTCCTACTCCCAAAGCTGTTATATCTATTTGAGACCTTGCCTGTAAATGTTCCAATGAACCAACTTAAACTTATTCAGAGGTCTTTTCTCAGATTTATCTGGCGTATTAAGGCCCATAGGATTGCGAGCTCTGTGGTCTTCACTTCTCACTCTCGTGGTGGACTGGGTGACCCAGATATGATCAAATATTTTTTCGCTACACAACTCAGAGCAACCATCTCCTGGACAGCAAGATATGGTCGGTGATTGAAATGATCGTAGTTCGACCAGTACACCCCTGCTCTATGCTCAGGTCTGATCTGCACTCATTGTTGTTCACCCTTTCTATCTGGAGGAAATGTTCCAGATGGATCTCTGTCCTCTCAATGCCCGCCTCTCCTCAATATGCTCTTCAACCCAGATATCCCAAATAGCTTGTCTTATAGCCGTATGTACCCATGGACAGGGGCTGGTATTTTTCAACTCTGTGACCTGGTACATCCCATGACCTGAAAATTACTTTCATTCCAGGAACTTCATGATAAATATGAAATCCCACATAATCTCTTCTTCTTCTATCTCCAAAACAAACATTTCTTTAGTTCCAAATCACTGCCTTTGTCCCTGGAAAGACCTACGGCATTCAAATTACTATGTGCCCAAGGCCCATGCCAACCCGATCTAATTTCTTCAATATATAAAATTCTCCATGAGTCGCCTACACTTACAGAGACCTCCCAGGCTATATGCTAAAAGGGGCCAACAGCATTCAAAAGCCCATAACCCTTCCACGATGGGAAAAAAAATCGGGGACTCAATTTCTAAATCCTCCCGATGTGTGGAGCAGAGAGAGACAACCTACAAAATACTCTTATTCTGGAACAGGACCCCAGAAGTCCTTCATAAATATAATCCCTCTGATTCCCAGTTTTGTTGGAGATGATCTTAACATGCTGGAACACACTACCATATTTTTTGGCAGTGACCTGGGATTCAACCTTTTGTTGAAGTGCAGTCTCTCTTATGAGATCTATTCGAAATTGATTTTCCTCTAAACTCAGTTAACTACTTGCTGTGTCTCCCAGTGCAAGGGTTTTTTAAACATGTTAGAAAGTTGATGACTTTTATTTTAATAGCCACCAAAAGAGTAATACCTAATTGCTGGCTATCTCCTAATACTCCTTCGCAGTCCCAACTGCTACAAACTATCACTCAAATACATAGAATGGAACACCTGACAGCGACTAGTCACGATACCCTACCCAAATTTTTAAAGGTCTGGGACTTGTGGGATAGCTCCTGATATAATCCAGATGCAACCTCCCACACCTCTGAAGAATTTTTACCCTCCCAGTGAAACCATCTCATGGATTCTTGTTATTTTTACTCTTACAGCAACTGCAGTGCCAGGTCCCATGGTGTACCCCCCCTTTCTTTCTGTAACCCCTACTCCTCCCTTTGATATGTTCCATAGTTGATATTATTTGATATATTGACTCACCCTATTAACTAGGTGATAGAGCCATAGTAGGTTACTGAGGAAATTCCATCACATACATAAAAGGCTCTAATAGCTTAAAAAAGTCAATTTTAATGTAATGTTTTCTTTTGTTTATGCATTTTTCTTATTCTGTAAACTTAAGATATACTGAAATGTACTACTATGTACTTTTCCCAATTGTACTGCTATGTTTCTCAGATGAATATCTTTGACTGATATTTGTACTACATTGAAAACTAATAAATATACAAGTACAAAAAAAAGAAAGGAAAAGTTTGGTATTCTTTGCTTAATCCAACATGTCATTTTTTTTTTTTTTGCCAGAAAGACAGGCTCCTGCACGCATGTGCGGGAGTGACGTCTCACGGCTCCGGCCAGTCACAGCGCCAGAGCCGCGTACTCGGAAGCAAGATCTAAGGGAAGATGTCCGCTCCATCAGAGGGTGTCGGATCTTCATTCCAAGGTGCATACTAGCTCAATATGCTTTTGTCTTGCAGGTTTTTTTTTTTGACTGGGTATACAACCGCTTTAAGAAAAAAGAGGGGGGAAAATGCACTGGACTGCATCGAAAATGCACCAAAAATACACTGGATCGCATCAAAAATGCACATTCAAAAAAGCATCTGGAATGCATCTGGACTGCATTTCTATGGTGTGAACTGACCCTAAATCAAGCAGATTGTTGCCTCCAGTTATTTAATTCCTAATCAAATTGTGACTCCCCTGGATTGTATGCTGTATTTATCTATCTTTCATTGTTTGTAAAACATCATTTAACCAAGCTAAGTAAATTCCTTTTATTATTATACTTTTGAGGCATCTTAAATTATTGTACAATGGATGGATGGATGGATGGATGGATAGATAGATAGATAGATAGATAGATAGATAGATAGATAGATAGATAGATAGATAGATAGATAGATAGATAGATGATTTATCTTTTTACATTTGTTTTACATATAAAACCTGTTTTTTGTATAATAAATATTTACTATTTTTTCTGCCTCACTATACATTGATTGTCCTCTACTGACCCTTCTCATAATGCAAGTGAAAGAATCAACTAACCCATTGAGAATGACATACGAATTATGTGGCTAATGTCTTATCTCAACACTTGTTTAGCAGAAAGGCTGTAGTATCGCAATGAAATACAAAACCTTTGTTGTATTTATCTACTTATCTCCATATCTAATGCAATAACAAACAAAAAAAAAAACTGGAAGAGCAAGCATGTAAGCTATGAAAGTCAAATCAAAAGGTTCTTTGAGCTAAAAACTACAATAGTGATAAAAAATGCTGCCTACTGAAAAAAACATTACAACATCATACTTTCCTGTAAAAGGACATGTAAAGACTGACTATTCTAGCAGCTTTTTCATTTTCTAATCTTCAGAGTAAAAATCATTAGTGGAAACTGACTTGATTGTCATGGGTACCTCCTGTACCTTTGCTAACCGCCATTTGCTTCTGACCTAAATTGTCACTGAGCATTGGACCAAAACTAAAAAACTAGTAAGTGGCTGGTTTTGTGGGAATGTTCTATTTGCTTGTGAAATGTTCATGGTATACCCCACAACGTTTCCCAACAATCCTATTCATAGGAATCTTTTGGATTTGGATCAGTAAGTAGTTAAAATGTGTAGATGACAGATTTGTCAAATAATTGTCTGAGAAATTTGTTGTATGACTGTATTAAGGATGGAATTTGTCCATTTGATCATAAATTTGACTAGCTAAATTAACTTTTGTGTTACTAGTTGTATGAAAGTTGAGATTTACTAAGACTTCACATTTATTTAAACCTTATAAAATATATGCATGCTATAGAAGTTTTTTTTTGTAATTAAGTGTTAATATTAATGTACTTTCTGCTTTGATCTGCAGCCATCTATAATTTTCTATAATTGGCAAAAAAATTCAGCAGCCCTTCCTTGTAAAAGGGTATTTTATATACAGTTAGTGTACAGAATACTCCCAAAATGCCATTTCTTATTCATGTAATTAGCTCACTGCTGTTCCCAGCATGCTTTTCTCTTATTACAACACTGGCACTGATGATGTGCCTGTAGCATGAAAACCCTTCCATTCAGCACTTAGGAAGTAGGAACTGAATGCAGAAAGTGGGTGAAATCATATTGTGAGCTTTATTACAATGGGCAGCAGGTAGAACTCTGCAATTGAGTTTCCTTTAATCCTTGTATGCATTTTACTGACTAGGGAAAGAGTGCTTTTCCTCAGCAAAAAAGAATTACTTTTTAACCTTTTTGTTTTTTTGTAAACAACATGTCTCCTCAGGTAGTGTGTGAGTGTCAATTCAACGGTGTTTTAGGGTCTACATTTCTTTCTGTTCTCTCTTAATATAATTGGTTCAAGAAACAAATAACACCAAACTAAAAGCATTTACCATTTCCCCAATTAATAATAGTATATGTTATTTTATTTAAAAATAATTCCGATTACTTAATCATAAATAGAATTTTCCATGAAACATTTCTGAACATATCAGGTATGTTTCCATTGTTTGATACTTAGGTAATGTAAAGGTTGTGAACTTGACCTAAACTGAGATATATTTTAACAGGCAAACTTAAAATGTATAAAATGAAAAGTTTTTCAGTGAAGTAGCACAAAACAGTTTCCTCAGATAATTGTATACCCATAAGTCGCAAAGTCTCTGGCAAAATTCCATTGAGTCCTTTTATTTTATTCTTTTTATTATACCAGTTAAGAGGCGTTGAAAAATTGCCTTCAAAATTTGTTTGTTCGATTTTACACACATATAAACAACATGAAAGTCAGAGATAATTTTGAACTCCTTTTTTTTTTTTCTTTAAACATTTGACTTAAAAAAAACACCCTGTTTCATAATGTAAAACGCCTGTGAATTAACTTCAATATATATATGTACATATATATATATTTATATATACGTTATTTTCATTTAAAGTTTCTGTCCCTTTAAAACTTTTATTTGTAAACAGCAGAGGAGGAATTATAGTAAACAATTTTTTAATTTTTTTTCTTGTTCATTAACACATTAAAAAAACCCTAAAAAAATTAACACAACAGAAAAAAAATCACAGTTCTGGCTTTCTGTACACCAAATATAGCTGCTCTCATTTCTCTCCTGGGCTGTGATGTAACTTTCAGTTTAAATGATTACGGCTTCTGGAGGTCCAAACACCTGCATGGAAATGTAATGCACTGTCATCTGCTATTTATTACCAGCGACTGACTGTATTCATTTAAAATAGCTTAAATTTATAGAAAAGTAAATTTATACAAAGATGTTACCAGTTTCGAAGTATTATTGCCATAATTTTCTCCTAGATTATGTAACCAACACGGGGAAAACTGGCATCATTTTGAAGACTAAAAACATTTTACTCTTCAAAATCTGTCTTGATGTATGAAGGGACGTGTAAGTCTAAGGAAGAGTTATTTAACTTATTAACTGATCTAGTCAGTGTTGTCTTTCATTAATCTTAATTGTACTGTTTTTTTTAAAGTACTTATGATGCTACAATTGTTGTGGTTGGGATATAATGTCATGTACCTCTGAAATGATATACAGTTAATGTAATGATATTACTGAGAAGTGAAATTCAAGAAAATAGATTCTTCGCTAAACACTTCATTTCTTTAAAAAAAAATTCAGAAAAAAATCTAGTGTCAAAACATTGGGAGATGTTTCCTGGAGTACTTTGGCCTTGATAATATGATCCTTCTTTTTTCCATTTTTCTTTAACCGCATCATAACCTCCCATGTGGGGTTAGCGAGTTTAGTGGGGAGCATTTTCATCAATTTCTTGCATTGCCATCTTATCCTTTGTTTCTGTGACCATAAAGTGAGGTCACCAATATAAATATTAGTGTTTCTATCATCTGAATTGTCTTTTGTGCCAATGCACTTTTCCATAGGACCACTAACTTTAATAAGTGAATCTCCTCAATGCATTATGTAACATTTTTGAAAAGGCATTAGGCAATATTTTGTGATCACTTGCTACTTTCAAGTGAGGTGACATTAAAATACAGTAGACATTAAACAATGACTTGATTGCACTGTCTGTTGGTAGTACAGATTTCACATTTTACATTTTCTTTTTTTTTTAAGCACTAAACCACGTTTTAAAAATTTGGCACTGAACATCTTCCTGGCAACAGTTTTTTTTTTTCCTCTAAACCATGATTTCCAATCACAGCTCCATCTCGTGGTACGCTCAGAATACTACATTATTTTTCATACATGGTAGCAGCATCTAGAGATAATGCATTTCAGCCAGAAAAGCAGCTGATTGTGAAGAAGAAAGATAAATAAATGAGTAGATAGAACCAACCACACAAGAAAAAGCTACTCAAGAAATGAAATATTTCCTATACATTAACGGCAAACATTTCTACAGTCAAAAGTGGAAAACCACAAAGAAGAAAAATTACACACTTGAAATTACATAGGAGAATGACTGTATCATTACCTGTATCCCTGAAGTATCTCATTCTCTCTGTCCTTTGTCTGGCATACAGAACCCCAGAGAATTATAGGCACAACAGTAACATATCCAATTGCTATATCTTTGCACCTTTTCATTCTATTAAAAGCATGTGTATCAAGGAAAGAGAAGTTGAATGCAAGATCTATAGAGCTTCATCCTCTTCGCTTGACATATATTTAATTACACAGAATATGTTTTATTAAAATCACAGGAGCCCTTAGATATATGAAAAATTTATTTTTTGGATATTTAGGTTAGTAGTACCTTGCAACAGTGTGGTTTAAACCAGTAACACTGCTACCTTCTCTGATGCCTTTGGAAATAATACTTATGAACTCTGAAGGACCTTAAAGTGTGTTATGGCTGCTGTCTTATATTGCTGTTAGGAACATAGATATCTTTATGTACCTATATTCAGTGTAATAACCCTACAGCTGAAAACAATGGTCACTTCCTACTATAGGAACAACTGTGCATGCCAATGTAAGGTACTATGCAATTCAGCAACTTCTATTATGAACTGCAACTGGATGCCAGATGGAAGTCTACATGCTTTTTTAGCACTTGTTTCACTGCATTTAGTTGCTAAGATATGGCCACCACATTCCTCTGTTACAATTCCAATTACATTACTTAATAAAATAGAGCAAAACATAGCAATGTGATGTAAATCATATCATGCAATATTATAAAAGTGTCTAGTATTTTAAGCTAATCAAAACTGCCTTGTGTCTGCTTTGTGTGTACTACATGCTAATAAGTGAGAAGCAAGTGCATAAGACAGAACAGCAGTGATACATGGAAGTCTGCAGAAACTGTATTAAAACTAGGCATATCCATTTTCTAATGATTAATCTTAGTATACATGTCATAGCCAATGACAAAACAAAAACTACTGTACAAATGCAACCATCATGAATGACAAAGCCACAGGCTTCTAGCACTTTAAATTTGAGCCTGTAAAACAGGCTCGACCTTGTCAGGTGTTTTCCTTCCTCAGCAAGACGTCTTTTTAATTAAAAAGCACAGCAAACATCAATACTAGTGGGAATAAGAATATCAAATTGAAAAATAATGCTGCCAGGCAACACATTGATTAATATGAGTTCACTGCTGGGACTATGTTACTACTAATATTACTCCGTCATTGGCGGACAATGTTCTAACTCTTTAGCTAGATACACCTTTTTTTTATTTAGACATATGTAAATGTATGGCTTGTATTTGCACTTGCACTCTAAAATAGCTATGGTAGTTTAGGAAGTCAGCCCGCTGACTGAAAACAGCAAGGATTAGAAGCATAGGAATGTCTCAGGGTAAAAATGATTGAGGGAAGTAGGTTTGTTTTTAACAATTACATTCTGGATCAATGATGTACCAACATACTCTAGAATTTATCTGTATAATGTTTAAATCTTAGAGGCAAATGTAAGAAAATGTAACTGTGCATGAAAACAAATATGGCACAACATGATTATAAACACTAGAATGTAATTCAAAATTGTTTACATATTGATCAAAGTGATAAGGGATTTGTATGGTCAGAATCTCCTTTTAAAATAATCATATACATAGCATAAGCTTATACGATTTCAGCATGCTTTTCTATTACTTGCATGGCGCAATAAATCTTTGGGTGGTATGTATATGATTAAAACATTCAAAGTAAAATCATATATGTGGTAATTTATTTTTGTTAGGTTATTTTTGTTTCTAAAATTATACTAGCTAAACATGATACATTGTGGCACACTTGTGAAAGCCATTGACTGCATGTAAATAAACAATGTTCCTAGGTCTTACCATCATGTTTTGTCATGACTGTTTTACTTTAAACAAAGAACAATTAGTGAACCTGCTATATGGATGTGTTATAAGCTAATATATAACATTATTGCAACAACTTAATTTGACAGCACAATTACAGTGCAGCTGTTCTAATTATCTCTTGAATACATGTGAACATATAGATACATGCAGTGAATGTGTAATTACTGCTAGATTGCATGCAGAAACCATTAACCTCTGCAACAGTAAATTCTACTCTAACAAGCAGAATTTTCTCACAGAAATCTCTGAGCCCTAAAAGTATTTTATGGCTAAGAAGGGGTCATCTTCTTTAGTACTTACCCCTCATCTACAGGGGCAAGGCAAAAGCTAGACATACATAACTAAACTTCCCTTGTGCGGCCCATGGGAAGAACATGAGAAAATCAAGAGATTCCTTTATCCACTCTAAACATGGAGAAATCTGCACTGACTAAAGCCCCGTACACACGGGATGACGATCGCACGTACGATCGTGTCAAATCGTATGTTGGCTGTTGTATGTAGCATTCTGACTGCACTACATGATCGTACGACCGCAGAAGAACGTTCAGGTGCATGTAATTAGCATCCAGCCATTCCTGACTTTGGAGCATGCGTGTTTTGCACAATACAACTTTGTTCTACCAACTGCTCTGTACACACGATTCAACGGTCGTATGAGAGCTTGTTGGTACGACCAAGTTTTCTAGTCTGCTCATACAACTCCCTTGTATGACCGTCGTATGTTTGACTGTTCAAATCGTGCATACGAACGATCGATATCGCATACAACGGTCGACCTGTTGTATGCGATCGTTGTCCCATGTGTATGGGGCTTAAATGCAATCATTGTTTGGCAGACAATTTTCCACCTGGTTCCTTTGACTTTTCAGTCAAGCTTTGTCAAGCTTGGTGATGTTAATAGGGCACAACTTTCTGCGGATTCAGCAGGAACCAGTCAAAATTT
Source organism: Glandirana rugosa (assembly GCA_018402905.1). Lineage (NCBI taxonomy): Eukaryota > Metazoa > Chordata > Amphibia > Anura > Ranidae > Glandirana > Glandirana rugosa. The sequence goes on from BLSH010514232.1 coordinate 103,551, forward strand.
GGGCTATGTATAGCCAGCTATAGACTTGGCAAAAACAGTATGATTTTTGATAAATAAGAAAAAAAATACAGAGAGCAGGGATAATATAAATTCAGTTTGCTCCTAGCCTCTTCTAGACCAGCATAAGTTCACCAACCATGAAGCCCATGAAGAAGTATTTGGTTACACTTACATTACCGCTTTATAAACAGCTTTCCCTCCAGTGGCGGCTAATCCATAGAGGGTGCACGAGTGCCGCCCCCCCCATGCGTCCGGTCCCCTGATCTACATATCAGGGCGCCGGACCATGGATTCAAATGGGGGAGTGCTTTTTTGAAGCACACGATTAGAGCCAGAGGCTCTAATAGGCTTCAAATTAGGGTGGGCTCCTGGCACAGCACTGCGCCCTAATCCCACCCAGTTGTGCGACAATGGAGAATTCATTTTTGCTATTTTAAATACTAAAGTTCCTCCCCGCCAATTAGGAGGCAGGTCGTGATAGCCGGGGGGGTTTGTCAGTGCCACGCAGGCCTCCCGAAGGGGGGGTGTTGGTGTCAGTCCAGCGCTACGGGCTGCCCAGGGGGGCTGGCAGTGCTGCACAGCCGGCCATCTGGAGGGGGGGGTTCTTGTTTGCCACCCTCCAAAAGAAGTACCCACCAGCCACCACTGTTTCCCTCTTAATATAGCCTGTAAATATTACAGTTAATTCTATCTATTCTTGGGAACATTGAGCCTGTTAATCTTAAATATTTATGAGCACCAAGTAAAATTTCAGTTAAGAGAAAGCTCTTCTTAGTGTGAACTGAGTTATAAGAATAAATAGCTACTTTTCCCCCAGCCAGAGAATAATGGTCCCTGCTCTTCTCTCTGGTAACACCAAACAAGAACCAAGGCCATAGCCCTGAACTTGATTAGTCCATTTCTAGGCCAAATGCATCACTGAGCAGAGAATTCTTTGTTAATATCTCCAGAATTCTTTTTAAAGGGACTGTGAGTGAATTAAGATTATCACAAGCATTTTTACTCATTCAATTAAGTTTTCATTCCTTTTTCATTTTACAAGTGGCTCATTATACTAAATGCTTTAAAGTCTGGAAGAGGTGTTCAGCTTTTTGATAGTTATCCTATACCTGATCCCTTTCTATAAAAATATTTTCAGATCACTATGTACACCTTTTAAGTCTTGAGTCAAGAAATCCTAAAACATGGGTCACTAAATTTAAATGATTAAAACAATATTGTTTAAATGTAAGATTTTGCAGCTTCTATTTTAGTACAATTTTGTGTTCAATACCACTTTAAATCCATGTTGGTAAAGAATAAACCTCTGCTACAGATCAGTTATACACGCTGAAAAGATTTAGCACAGTTCATTGAAGAGGTTTGTTTGCTGTTCTTATGACAAATATATTCAAGTCACTGTACTTGATTTATTACGGACGTTTTAGCCTGTTTACTTAGCATAGTAATTTTTAATTTTGCAGCGGAATTTTCCCTTGGCTTAGTGAATGTGGTGAAAATTGACTTTACAAAGAATACCCTATTGTGTGAAAGAAAATATAAAAAAAAACATTTTTGCTTACACATGATTGTATGATTAAAGTCAGCAGAGCTTCATCTCATTTGCTAAGCTAAGTGAAAATTCACTTTGCTAAGGAACAACCTATATTCCTTTAGTAAATCAACCCTACTATGTGCAACTGCCTACTTTGGAGCTTGCAGAAAGAGTGTTGAGGTTTGTTTGAAATGAGCATTAAATGCAGGTCAGCATGTTCCCATTTACCTCAATGGTATAGTGCACATGAGGCTCCGCTTCACCTATATTGCATTGCATTTCTCTGGATGCAGCATGTCCTAATGGATATGTTTTTACATTGCAGACAAAACAGTTTCAATACAGCCTGCATTTGAAAACATGTGTTTGAGCTGTACTATGTTCAACTGTAAAAAGCCAGCAATGGCCATGCGCACAAGTCCTTGTTTACATGATCAGTCCAAGTGTTTTAAAAACAGCTGGGTAAAAGGTAGATAATTACAAAAACAAGAACATATATTTCTGGGGTGTTCTAAATACATTGTGCAGAACCTGGCTGTTGTATAAAATCAGGTGACTGCGGATTGTAATAGAAAGGTTTGAAGGATGGCTTTGCTTTCACTAAAAAAATATATACAATAGATAATTATTACACATTATTACCTTTCAAGTCATCCTGTAGGTATTATGATTTTCTAAAATTGGTAAAATGCAGATGTTGTTTCCTTGCAATATGGCAAACCCTGCCTGATGCATGCACTGTTTATACAGAGCATTACTCTAAATCCCTGCTTGTGTGACTGGCTCATTGTTTTCTAGGCTTGCACAGAACCAAAATCAAATTTGAGGCATCCCTCTGCAATAGCTGAATTTTACTTTTAGGAGCAAGAACTAGCCCATTATAATCAAGACTAGATTGACACATTTTTTGTTCACTGCCTCATTACTTATTGTGGGACTGTCCATTGTAATGAATAAATTGGACTGAGTATTGGACTTTAGATTTAAAGGATAACTTAACTTATAGAGTACTGCCCCCTAACTATATATATGCCACTTGTCCAATGCTTATAGATAAAGCATACTTATCAAAACTGGCCCCTTCTGTCTAAAAGACCAGGGGGTATTTTTGCACCTACACAAATAGCTAGTACAGAAATCAAAGGGCACAGAAGTCCGTAAATGCCAGCTGTAGACACTGTTGATTCATTGGCAGAACATAGAAGTAGAAACAGGGAAAATGGTAATTTTCATGATATCTTTAGGCACTTATTACAAAGAGATTTAAGAAGGCATATTGGGAGGCAGTACTTTATCATTATACCTCTACTACCAGGTATAGTATCAGTTTTCGCACACACATTGAAATCAGCAATCAGCAATAATGGCTAGAACAATAAATCATTTTGGATGCAGAGGCCTTGTAGAATAAAAACATGGTAGTTGCAATTTTTTAAGGTTCATGATATTTGCGCACTCTATCTTTTCAGGGAAAATTACACCAAAGTTAATTTTAGTGCACACAATTTTATATTATTATTATAAATTTGTTACACAAAATAAAAGATGAGATAACTGTTTTACTATACTTATTATCAGTAGATGATGCTTTAAATGCCTATAAAACTTATCAGTTTAGAATTACCATTGAGGAGGGAACTAGAATTATTGCTTTAACTCTAATGGGCCCAGTCATCTATACCATGCATGGTACAATTGTTTACATGCATGCATGCTCTGCATGTGTTTGTGACTGCTCAGGGTGATGGGGTGTTTTTAATTATTTTTATTTTATTTAAAAACTGCTCAACTACTTAAAGTGGTAGTAAACCCTCCTATCATTTTCAGCCAAGGAAGCTGCCATCTTTGCCTCTGTTTAATCTAAAACTGCCATGATGCTGCACATGTGATCAGCTATGACACCAGCCATTGGATGGTTTGACAGCTTGGTTTAGAGCACAACCAATGGGAGTGTTACATTTCCGTCACGTGCCGGAAATGTAACTGGTTTTTAACCTGTTAAATGCATGGGTTTACTACCCTTTTAATATATTAATATCTGAACTGTTTTATAGAATGTTTTGATTTTGAAATATGATTTTCTGTGCAGACTGGCTCTTTAATAACTTTTCAAAACAGGACAGTATTTGGGATCAGGTCAGCAAACTCTTTGCAGAAATGTTCAGTTTAAAATCATATAGTACATACTGTTTATTGTAGAAAAAAGGGCAAACATTTTTGCTGTATCAGCCAAAATATCTTCAAGCCTTTTCAAAACTGTTCCCCAGAAAAAAGGGGAGAAAAATTGCTCTAAATAAAGAGAAGAAGATGAGATATACTGAAAAGTGGTTGCACTATGTTTACTAACGCAAGCAAAAAATATGCAAGGTACTACTGACTATATCTAGTATAAAAACTTGTTCTTATTGACTTTGTGTTTTTTCACTTTGAAAGTGGGCATCTGGTATAACCAGTATACAAAAATTAACTAATGACTATAAGCAATTCTGCACAGGGATAAATTCATGTCGACTTCTGTAGGGCACAGAAACCTGATACACATTTCTTGAGTGAAACTCAAAATTTGCATCTCACATCTATACCTTGATACACATGCCTCATAGTGTGAAGTAAGAGTTCAGTTGTATTCAACACTTTATTTTGATTCAACACCTTTAGAACAGCCAGCTGCCAAATGTTCTGGCAGCGAATAGGTTAAACCATTTTGTCAGTAGTGCCACCATATCTGGGGACAAATATATTGCCAGTTTCACATTCTGCTTGAATGGCTTCATAGATGTAAAGGCTATGAAGTTAGGGTAAAGTTGATGAGAGCCTCGTTTCTAAGGTGGCTTCAGTAATTTGGCACATAAATTCAGAGTCTCAAGGAATTGGCACATAATAAAAATCTTCTTCACTCCAGGACCAAGCTCTGTCAATTGGCACATGAAGAAAAAAAAATGAGCAAGGGATCTTAAAGTATTATGATCCAATAGCTCGGGGAAATGGCACAGGGATACAGAGCCTTCAAACCTATAAAATAGGTGTCTTGGGGTAAGACACACAGCCATCTCCCTCTGTGTAACTACAAATTCATTAAAAAGTCTATTGAAAAAAAAAATCAACCACATATTTACAAAAAAAATAAAAATAAATAAATTAACAGTGGGCGGTAGGACCCCATCCTGTTTTTCTGATGACCGAAGCGGCACCCTGATTTTTCTCCCTTCACACTTATTGTGATGGAAGGACTAATTGGAGGCTAGGATGGCGCTTCCCATTATCTCCAGCTATAACCATGTGCCGCCAAGAAGAAATTAAGATTAATGCCCTTATGGTCATAGCTCTTGTGCTAGGATACTGCCCTCAGTCACCACACCAACCATACCATGTGCTCACTACACTTTCTAAGCCACCTTCCGTTGTCCATCCAATAATATGTTATCTGCTTCAGTAGACATTAATGGAAATACACATACATGAACATTATATTATAGGCTGAAATGCAGAGCTTGTTACAGTTAGCCCTCAGAAATACGGATCATTTTACAATGACCAACCATTATGTGCTTAATGGCAATGCTTAATTGCGTTTTTTCACAATTGTTTGGTATATTCATTGTAACAAGGGTAAATAATGGTTATCCACTTAATTCTTCTATTTTATCTGTTAAAAATATATCATCGCAGCCATTAGAAGTCTGGGATTTTACTTGGACAAAATAAATGTAAAATAAACAGGTGTGAAATGGCAAAACTCGCTTGTTATATATGGTATTTTAATATTATGTTGTTTATGGTATATGGAAACAGGCTCTGTGAAATGATGAGCTTCAAGAGTGCTAAAAAAAATGCCTTCACTATGAAGGACAATCATAATTCCTAAACCCAGACTGGTACTATCTGTTCCTGCAAAGACAGTGCCATACTAGGAAGCCCTTGGATGCAGATGTGATTCATATAGCCTATTGTCCTGATAATTCTATATCTATGTCTAATTTTAAACAGTCTTATGGCTGAGATAATAGAACTAATGAATTGCAGAACAGCAGAATTAGAAGTCTTTCACAGCCAAATATAAAAAAATATACATTTTTTAAGATTACACTGCAGGATTCTAGAAATGAATGAAAAGCAAAAAAAATCCCAATCCTGCTAGTGGAATACTATTTTTCTGGGCATTACAAGTAGCTGTAAATATTACTGTGATGTTCCTGAGCAGCAAAAACATTTTCAGTTCTTTAAAGAACAAAGAGATTTTTTTTTACTTTTTGTGTTTGCAAAGTAAATATCTGTGCAAGGTATGGAATCTCTAATGATCATATCTAAATGCAAATAAACTGAATATTGTTTTAAAACAAATGCATGGTTAGAATGTTAAAGTGAGTTGGAGATGGATGGACAAGTGGAGCTATCTCACTTTAGAATTTATGCAGTCATATATTTCCAGTCATCTGTGTATTCAGACAGTCTCAACACAAACATACATTATCACTTAAGCCAGGGCAGATCCCAGTTATTCCTTCAGTAATCGTTGGCTCATCTACACAGAATGCCCTAGCTTGCATTCCTACATTAAAAGGATTTTGGAAGCTTCCTATAGTGTAAGCAGTACCCTCTCTCGTTCTAAATTTCCTTTGCACCAACTATTCTTTATTCTTTTTCAACTGACCCTTTCTGCTTCTAAGTCTTTTCCAAGCTCTTCATTTCATGGTTTAGGAAGAAAATTCAAGAATGTCTGTACATATTAAATTCTCCTCCCTTCCTTACAGAGCTCAGCCCAGGTCTCAGGTAAATTATGACAAACAATAACCCCCCTACCCCTCTTTATTGTCAGCTTGGTGCTTCTTCAGGCTATGATATGAACTCCGTATGAATAGAAATACGAGATGGCCCCAGGAAGAGAAGAAAAATGAAAGGGAATAGAAAAGCTGCATTTCATCCCATACCAACAGCATTCAAGAACACCTGTGTCCTGCTTCACTGTATAAGAATAACATTTGGGAACTGGGAAACACAGAATTTAGGTCCCAGCCCAAATTCCCCTCTCAGACGTCTGACTCAATGCTGGATAACTTCTCATACACATGGCCATTGGTAGAGTTGTTGAAAGATCTGGGGTTCTTATTGTTTGAAACGCAGGCATTGGATTGATTTCCTATACAAATGTCTTTTTGGAAACGTCCAGTGGGACCCGCCTGTAAAGCAGTGAGTGATTTACCAGTCCCTCGGAAGTCCGATCTTCCCTTCAAGCCACCAATAGCTGGTTGCCTAAAATAGTAGGGCTTGCTCCCATGCAACAGACATTGATCATCCCCAAAAGTTGGAATAAATGGGTTTTGGGTGACTTTGTCAGGGTAAAGGGAACGGCTGAGCATGTACCCCCCTGGATTATGGCCTGGGCCATGGGACTTGCTTGCAAAGGATGACTCATTAGGCATTTCAAACATATGGGCATATGGACTACCATCCAAGAAGCGCTCCTTATCTTTCAAGCTGACACTGCGTGGAGCTAAGGTCACGTCTTCTTTCTGGAGGTCCACAAAAGTATCATATGAATGCTGGCGATGGAGCTTGCTTCGGTTTCGCTTCTGGGCTTTGCCATTTGATGGGCTCTGTGGATATTTGGAGTTGGCAGGTGGAATTGGCCGAGCATCCAAGTCTTGAAGTGAGTTGTCCTCACTGATGTCATAAAGGTTTCCTGCCTTCTTGCAGACTTCACAGCGGATACAAGCTGGGCGGTTGGTATTCTGCCCTGCGTAATTGTGCATCTTTGAAGGACAGTTACGGCAAAAGTTAGTTGCAGTTCTGTCCTCCCACTCCATATTAGAAAGATTTTTCTCCCAAGCATTTCCTCCAGTGCCATGTTTTCTTTCATTCTGCCCATACTCACTTGTATGTTTCTGATGTTGTCTATTAGAGCAAGAACTTTCATGTTTAAACTCCTCCCCTCTTTCTTTGTACATATCTGTCAGATCTACATGTTCCCAGTGGGGGTTGTTTTCCTTGGTCCGGAATTGATCCAGATAAAAATCTCGTAGACCCTCTTTGTCTCTGAAGTAGCGTTTGTGATCAGGAGACCTTGGACGCCGACGGTAGGCCAGTTCAATTTCATCAAATTCCCTTCGAGATTTAGCAGATGCTGGCCTTTTCTTTAGACTATCTTTATATTGCTTCCTCCTTTTTGCATTGCCTTCAATGTTGCCATAAGTGACAGTATGTGTGGATATATCAGAAACATCTGACCTAATTAAGTCATCAGGGGCACCATAACGATCACTTTTAAATGAAAACTTTCCATAAAGGTCACCTATTTGGGCTGTTGGGTGTTTAGTCGGCAAACCTATATCCAAAGGAGGTTTCTTGGATAGTGATCTGGGCTGTGTTGTGAAAGGCGCATTTTCACAGTCATACAAACCATCAATAGAACTATTACTCCCTATACTGTGTGGTCTGTGATGGTGAAAATGATCTTGGTACACATTACTGTCTTTAAGCTGAAGGTTACCAAAGGTCCTTTCAACTTCAGAGATGTAGTCACTAAATAGATTCTCCTCAGGCTGAAAAGATTTGCAGTCCGAATGAGTAAAGCTTCGCCGATGTTCAGAGATATCATATACTGAAGATTCCCGGCGTATGAAGTCTAGTGCACTCTGAGGAGACCCATTTACCCCAGAAAGATTAGCCATATTCTTGGCAGTCCGGAGGAGTCGTAGTATATTAGAGTGAGTATTATTCATTGTAGCTGAAGGGGAATTCATTGCAGACTGTCTGTCTTCTATAGGAACTCCATGAATACAACTGTAAATACCCTAAAGTGAAAATGAAATAGTTTAGTTTGTAGCATTTATTAGCTTATTTACAGTAAACTTTAATTAAATAATATAATTATATACAATGGAAAGTCACTATTTTATAGCCTAATAAACAATTAAAAAAAAAAACAGGAAGAGTATAACAAAATATAAATAGCCTGGAGGACAATGTGGCCTAGCATTGTACTGTACACTACTCAAAAAGTCTCCACTGCACCAATATCCACAAACATCCTAGAATCCTTCCTAAAGACTAAAACCTAGCAACAAATACCTGTGTGCACATGTGGATAGATCATTTTCTATACAGTACATATATTATCCTATAGAGTATATAACAGAAATGAATTCATTAATATTCAGAATCTACCAAGCTTTCTTATGTTTACATCTTGCAATGTAACTGTAACCTTAAAGAAATAAACTGTATTAAATCACAAGGCTAAACTTTTATAGCAATTTCAAGGTGATCAGGATCAGAGCGGTTAGGAAGTTACAGAATCTCACAAAAGTGAGTACACCCCTCACATTTTTGTAAATATTTTATTATAGCTTTTTGTGTGACAACACTGAAGAAATGACACTTTGCTACATTGTAAATTAGTGAGTGTACAGCTTATATGACAGTGTAGATTTGCTGTCCCCTCAAAATAACTCAACACACAGCCATTAATGTCTAAATTGCTGGCAACAAAAGTGAGTACACCCCTAAGTGAAAATGTCAAAATTGGGCCCAAAGTGTCAATATTTTGTGTGGCCACCATTATTTTCCAGCACTGCCTTAACCCTCTTGGGCATGGAATTCACCAGAGCTTCGCAGGTTGCCACTGGAGTCCTCTTCAACTCCTCCATGATGACATCACGGAGCTGGTGGATGTTAGCAACCTTGCACTCCTCCACCTTCCATTAGAGGATGTCCCACAGATACTCAATAGGGTTTAGGCCTGGAGACATGCTTTGCCAGTCCATCACCTTTACTCTCAGCTTCTTTAGCAAGGCAGTGGTCGTCTTGGAGGTGGAGTCGTTATCATGTTGGAATATTGCCCTGCGGCTCAGTCTCTAAAGGGAGGGATCATGCTCTGCTTCAGTATGTCACAGTACATGTTGGCATTCATGGTTCCCTCAATGAGCTGTTGCTCCGCAGTGCTGGCAGCAATCATGCAGCCCGAGACCATTACACTCTCACCACCATGCTTGACTGTAGGCAAGACACACTTGTATTCCTCACCTGGTTGTCACCATACATGCTTAACACCCTCTGAACCAAATAAGTTTATTTTGGTCTCATCAGACCACAGAACATGGTTCCAGCAAACCATTTGCGGGCTTTCTTGTACATCATCTTTAGAAGAGGCTTCCTTCTGGGACAACAGCCATGCAGACCAATTTGATGCAGGGTGTGGCGTATGGTCTAAGCACTAATAGGCTGACTCCCCACCCCTTCAACCTCTGCAGCAATGCTGGCAGCACTCATATGTCTATTTCCCAAAGACAACCTCTGGATATGACACTGATCACGTGCACTCCACATCTTTGGTCGACCATGGCGATGGCCTGTTTTCAGTGGAACCTGTCCTGTTCAGCCGCTGTGGGTCTTGGCCACCATGCTGCAGCTCAGTTTCAGGGCCTTGCCAATCTTCTTATAGCCTAGGCAATCTTTATGTAGAGCAACAATTCTTTTTTTCAGATCCTCAGAGAGTTCTTTGCCATGAGGTGCCAAGTTGAACTTCCAGTTACCAGTATCAGAGAGTGAGAGCGATAACACCAAATTTAACACACCTGTTCCCCATTCACACCTGAGACCTTGTAACACTAACGAGTCACATGACACCGGGGTGGGAAAATGGCTAATTTGGCACAGTTTGGACATTTTCACATAGGGATGTACTCACTTTTGTTGCCAGGGGTTTAGACATTAATGGCTGTGTTTTGAGTTATTTTGAGTGGACAGCAAATTTACACTGTTATACAAGCTGTACACTTACTACTTTACATTGTAGCAAAGTGTCATTTCTTCAGTGTTGTCACATGAAAAGATATAATAAAATATTTACAAAAATGTGAGGAGTGTACTCACTTTTGTAAGATATTGTATAACAGGGTATGTGAAGGCATTCTGTATTAGTTTCTTTAGTATTTTCCTCGGTAGTCACTTTTATATACTGTATGTAACTTAAAACATAACAAAAACAGTTACACAGTATGTTTACCACTGCCCCTTTCAAACATATGGACCGTTCAGGTCCGCGTGTCAGTTTTTCAGACCGACCTGAACGGACGCTCCATTGTCCTCTATGGAGCGATGGATGTCAGCGGTGACATGTCCGCTGACATCCGATCTGCTAAATACAGACGGATGGAAACCCTATTTTCCATCAGTTTGGCAGATCAGATGAAAACTGACAAGCTGATCCATTTTCATCCAATCCCCATAGAGGAAAGTGGGGGCTCTGACAGCTCTGTCCCTGCACAGTGAGCAGAGACCTGTCATCCACCGGCTCAGCGGGGATCGATGGAACGATGGAACGCTCAAATGACGGCGTGATCACATGTAAACAAGCCGACGGAAGCACCAGCTTTTCTCTCTCCTCTCTGCACCGATCGGTGCATTGCGAGAGGAGAGAGGGGGAGAGAGGAGGTGCTGCAGTGCTGTGGGCGATGTTTAATGCCCACAGCACTGCTTAGTGACAGTTAGCAACCCCTCCATCCATTTACCACCCACCCAGCCATCATCACCCAGCCATCCACCACCCACCCAGCCATCTTCACTAGAGTTGAGCGAACCCGGACTGTAAAGTTCGGGTCCGTACCGAACTTTGGGGTGTCCGGGACCCAGACCCGGACCCGAACTTTTCAAAAAAAGTCCGGGTTCGGGTCCGGGGTTCTGGTAATTTTAATGAAAAATTAGAAAAATGCTGTAAAAAAGCCCAGGAAGGTCCTAGAGGTATGCAAAAAGAAGGAAAATGTGGGTAAGGGTGGGACAAGTGCCCTACAAAGAAATGGGGACAGTGAAATAACGCCTGTGGGGTTTCAAGCCATGCCTGGGCTTGAAATGTCAGGCCCAAGCGAGTTGAGATCACTTCTACCGACCCACCCACCACCTACCGACCCACTACTACCGACCCACCCACCATTTACCTACCTCCCCAACGATTGACAGTGATTCGTCACGACACCCGTAATTTGTAGCGGGTGTCGTGACGTCGTGGAGGAGAG
>BLSH010514232.1:118191-128632 GCA_018402905.1 Glandirana rugosa
CCATCCATCCATCCATGCTCACCCACCCAGCCGTGCTCACCCACCCAGCCGTGCTCACCCAGCCATACATCCATGCTCACCCATCCATCCATCCATGCTCACCCATCCATCCATGCTCACCCACCCAGCCGTGCTCACCCAGCCATCCATCCATGCTCACCCACCCAGCCGTGCTCACCCAGCCATCCATCCATGCTCACCCAGTCATCCATCCATGCTCACCCAGACATCCATCCATGCTCACCCACCCAGCCGTGCTCACCCATCCATCCATCCATGCTCACCCATCCATCCATGCTCACCCAGCCATCCATCCGTGCTCACTTACCCATCCGTGCTCACCCACCCATCCGTGGCTCATCCATCCCCATCCATGGCACATTTGTGCCTCATTCATGCTCATCCATACCACATCAGTTTTCATCCGTGACACATCCATGCTACTACAGTGCCCATCCGTGCCACTACAGTGCCCATCCATGCCACTACAGTGCCCAACCGTGCCACTACACTGCCCATCCGTGCCACTGCAGTGCCCATCCATGCCACTACAGTGCCCCCCTGTGCCACTACAGTGCCCATCCGTGCCACTCTACTGCTCATCCGTGCCAATACCCTGCCCATCTGTGCCATTACAGTGCCTATCCACGCCACCACAGTGCCTCACAATAGTGTAAAAGATGGTCAAATTAGATTCTAAATGTATGCCGCTAGAATACCTGACGGTGCTCCCTGCATATTGGGCCTCTGTATGTGGTCAGGCTGTGTAAAAGTGTCACACATGTGGTATCGCCATACTCGGGAGGAGTAGCAGAATATATTTTAGGGTGTCATTTTTGCTAGGTACATGCTGTGTGTTAGAAATATTGTATAAATGAGTTTTCATTTTCTTTCCACATTTTCCAAAAACTTGTGAAAAAAATGAAATGTTCAAAAGACTCACTATGCCTCCTAGAATATACGTTGGGGTGTTTACTTTCCAAAATGGGGTCATTTTTTGGGCATTTCCATTGGCCTGGTGCTCCAGGACCTTCAAAAGTGGAAGAGGTAGTCAAGAAATTATATGTGTAATTTATGCTCCTAGAACGCCTGATGGTGCTCCCTGCATGTTGGGCCTCTGTATGTGGCCAGGCTGTGTAAAAGACTCACATATATGGTATTGCCATACTCAGGAGGAGTAGTAGAATGTATTTTGGGATTGTGGTAAAAAATTACAACTTCAAAAAATTCACCATGCCTCTTACTAAATACCTTGGAATGTCTACTTTCCAAGAAGGGGTCATTTGGGGGGTATTTGTACTTTCCTGACTTGTTAGGGTCTCAGGAAATGAGATAGGCCGTCAGTATATCAGGTGTGATCAATATTCAATGATTGGCACCATAGCTTGTAGACTCTATAACTTTCACAAAGACCAAATAATATCCACTAATTTGTTTTTTTTTTACCAAAGATAGGTAGCATTATACATTTTGGCCAACATTTATGAAGAAAAATTACTAATTTGCAAAATTTTATAACAAAAATGAAGAAAAATTCATTTTTTTACAAAATTTTCAGTCTTTTTTTAATTATAGCGCAAAAAATAAAAAACCCAGCGATGATTAAATACCACCAAAAGAAAGCTCTATTTGTGTGAAAAAAAGAACGCAAATTTCATATGGGTACAATGTTGCATGACTGAGTAATTGTCATTCAAAGTGTGAGAGCGCTGAAAGCTGAAAATTGGTCTGGTTGTTAAGGGGGTTTAAGTGCCCAGTGGTCAAGTGGTTAAATACGCTGCAAACCAGAGTATGTGATATGTGCAATAACGTTGTCACCCTCCATGGATACTATAGAGATATACAGCCTAAATGTGTAGCAAAAACCCTAAAACATAGCAGTGTACACAAACAATGCAATATAACAATAATGGGGTCACCCTCTGTAAATTTTTGAAGTAATCCTTAAAATGCAGTGACTGGATGCTGTTTATAACACCGCATGAATCCTTCACCAGTAAGGATGGGGCTCACCTAAAAGATTGGACCTAAAATATATGGTCTAATGCGCATCGCCTTTTTTGAGTTGGGACCAACTCATACTGTGATATTCCTTTACTGGTTACTTCACTAGAATGAGGCTCGGAAGGTCAGCTGGTGTATATAAATCCACTCCTTAAAGGTTAGGTACATGTGCTCAAAGGAACAACAAAGGAACCATCATCAAGCAAGACAACCATAAAAACTTGCAAAGGATTTACTAAAAGCTTCTTAAAAAACACTTATGTTTAAGTGTGCACAAAATGGTGCACACAGATAAAAGCATGGGCAGGGGGATTTTGTATAGGGTGTTTTGCACTAATACTTTATGGTCACTTTATTGGTTTGGAGTAGCGGCACATTGCCTTTATTTATGTGTTTATGCTGGCAGCCACTCATTAGATATCACACTAGGGAGTTATGTGAGGCGTTTGTTTAGTTATATGGAATCCTCTCCACTGAGGATTCTGATCTTTACAGGGTTAAGTTTTATGATTCCTAGAATCATATATTTCATAATTGGTCAGGAAGGTTTGGTCTGGAGCAAAAGGTAAATCCTCCTCCTAAGATTTTTGCACCAAACAAAAAATATTTTCTTGAAATCCACTAGGCCTTATGTGCTGCTTGTTTACTAAACTGAGGCATGACAGTTGATGCAGGGGTTAAAAAGGGGCTGGTTTAATATGTTTGCATGTTAACATGTGTGCCAGTGTCCCAACTTTCTGTAAGCAGCAGTATAACTCAAATATCTAAAGATGACTAGTGGCTAGCACTTCCGTCTGGCAGCACTAGGGTCATTGTTTCGAATCCCAACCATGGCACAACCTGTCTGGAGTTTGCATGTTCTCCCTATGCCTGGATGGGTTTCCTCCTGTTACCCTGATTTCCTCCCACACTCCAAAGACATATTGGAAGGTTAATTGGCTCCTGTATAAATTGGCCCTGGTATCTATATGAATGTGAGTTAGGGACTTTATGCTTTTTGAGGGCAGGGCCTGATGTGAATGTACAATATATACAGTATGTAAAGCACTGTATAAATTCACAGTGCTATATAAGTACCCGTAGTATATACAATAAGTAAATACATTACTATATTCCCATATCTCCCAATGCACTTAAAGAAAAATATTTTAAGGTGAGTACAAGAATCCTATTTTTTTACTTATACGTTTTCTTTAGCTGATGTTATATGCACTTTTGATCTACATATGAATGAAATAGTAAATACCATCTTGACAGCCATTCCTGTGTTGAAATACATAGCAATTAGAAGATACACTGTAGAAATGTTGTTTATTTATTTTTTTATGGCATGTCTCCTATGTCTAAGATCCCCAAGTGTTTATACAAGTAACATCTAAAACATTTTTAATGAGCTACAATAACAATATTTTTTCCTTTTTCCTTTTTGAAAAAGGTTTAAATTCACACTGTTGCTGAAAATAATAAAACAAAGTCAACCATTAAATAAAGTTTTTAGGGCCTGTGTTGACAGGCTTAGGTGGGCAAATACTGCATGCTTTCGACATAAGTTTCTGAGACACTCCTGAGATCATGAGACTGGGTTACTTTAAGTTTGAGCTTATAGGCTAGTTTCTTTAACTTATTTCCCAAAAAAATGGTTGCAACTACCATATGGTATGACACTGTAAAACTACACAAGTGCTTATGCGTTGATATACTGTATGTCTAGCACATTTTATTTGACGAATGATTTTTAGTGAATTTCATTATCTTCATTATAAAATCTACATTAGAAATCTCTTAAAGCACACATCTATTACTGAATGTGTTGGATAAAATGTTACAAAAGGAATACTCAGTGCTCTGCTTTAAACCTCCATTTATAGTAATAAGATGAAAACCAACTTTAATACCTTAATACATTATTTTCACATTAAGTGCACATTAATGACAAGGCTCTTTGCAGCACAATGCAAGCTGGCCTTTAATGTGTCTTTTCATTATTTTTTATCCTGTTCATCTTTCAATGTTATGTTTATGTGAATCACTCATTTAAATTAATATACGAAAAGCCTTTTACAAATGTATAATGTATTAAATTCATTTTAATTAAGATAATTATAAATGTATACAAAAATTCAATGTGTTGTCCTTGAAATTTACTATGGCAGAGAAGGTCTGTCATACAATGTTAAACATTAAAATTGCTAGTTAAGCCCTTATGCTGAATGATTTAGGATTTTCTGGTCAAAGAATATATAAGCCATATAAATGCAAGACAAGCTCTAGTCATACTTTTAGTGGAATACATATCGATATAAAGCCAGTACAGAATCACCATTCATAGGATACATGGCCCACTCATCCTAAATCTCGGCTCAAGAACCACATTGTTTAATGGTAAGGGGTATTCTGTTTACAAAATAAAATTGAATTGGTTCATTGCAATTTAGTATCTACATGATTTCACAAAGGATCAAGAAAAAAACAATAGTAGAACTGCAGTTTTGAAAATCTGAAATGGATAGATAGGGAAATCAGAAATAATGTAAGAAAATGTAACTGACAGATACTTGAAGCAATACCACAGTAGCTATAGCCATGAAATCAAAAGTACATCTATTTAAAAATCCTATGATAAATACAGAGTTGACCCAGGAATAGGACATTGCAATAAAGCCATAATATATGGCACTTGTTCTCTCTGTTTAGATGGTATATAATAGATCAAAATTTCAACAGATAAAAAGTATGTTTTCCCATATGCAATTCAGGGGAATTCCTCTGTTTGAACTGCACAGAGAGACAAAGGGAGCACAGTAAAAGCTGTCAATCCGGAAAATGACCATAAACAATGTATTGAGTTGACGAAGCAGATACTCTTTAGGGTGACACTGGTTAAACACAGAATTCACTAAGTCTGTCCTTTGAAATGGCAGAAGACGTACTTGAGGAACCATGGGTATTTCCACCTAAATTAATTGACAGATAATTTTTTTTGTGCAATCAGGGACTTTTTTCTTTAGCTCATCAGCACACATTCATAGTGTCATAAAAGGCCTCAACTAACAAATAAAAGATAAAATATGTGAAGGAGTTTAAAGCAGGCCTTAAAGGAGTTGTAAAGGCAGACCGTTTTTTATCTTAACCTCCCTGGCGGTATGATTATGTCAGATTTTTGGTGGTGAAAGCGGTGCGATTATTTTGCATGGAAATTTGTTGTTTTATATTGTAGGCCTGTAATTCTTAGGAATAACTCACTTAAATCTGTCCAAACAAGAGTCTAGTAGACATCCCGGGTATGATAAAGTTTGAAACATGAAATCATAAATTATAATATAATAAATAACTATAAATAATTATCAAAAATAATAACATAATAGTAATAAAATGTATTCAATAATTTAATCAAATCGAAAACATTGAAATTTGCTCAGTTGCAGGATTGTTGCTGTCGCCACTTTCAGTTTCTGATGATAAATTTCCCCAAAAATCAGTATCACTCAATTCTGCAAATGGTTCTTATTTACTATCGGTGTTTTCTAGCTGATCAAAAACCACTTTTGTCGTAAAGGGACACTTTTTGGTTGCTATGGACATTCTCAAGTTTCCAGGCAGAAAGAATGACATATATAATATAAAAGTGCATGCAGGGCACTGGGCAAACCACTAGGGACAAAGGGGACGTGAAATGATTTGTACTGTATGTTTACTGTGTGTTTCACTATTTGAATTTCCCGCCGGGCTCCGTCCCCGTGCGACGCAACGCTCGCAGGGAACGGAGCCCGGCACACAGAGGCATCGAGCGGAGGACAGACACGCTGACACCGCAGGAGGACATCGCTGGATCCAGGGGACAAGGTGAGTAACATTGCCGGGATCCAGTGATGCAATCCCGAGTGTGGCTCGGGGTTACCGCTAATGGTACTGAAATTCCACCCCGAGCCACACTCGGGATTACCGCCAGGGAGGTTAAAGTGGAGTTCCAGCCACAAATTTTTTTTATTTTTTTTTTCTGTATCCCGCTTGCATGAAAATCTAAGTGCACTAAGGGTATTGCAGTCTTGTATAACCAGCAGTAAAGCATTGTAATTCTGATCTTACTTAGCTGAGATCATTTCCCTTGGCGTTTCCATCTTGATTGTGGGCAATCTGAAGCCCACACATACCTTCTTCTTTTCATCCTCATTCTTCCTGGCAGAACTGCATGATAGTTATGCAAAAAATCTTGCACATGCTCACTGGATGGGCGGCCATTTCCGGCCAAATCACCATGCGTATCTATTGGTGCCATAACAACGGACGACCACTGAGGAAGGGTATGCCCAGTTGTTATGACAACAATGCAAATCAAAACCCCCTGTTGTGAAAAGCATGAGTTCCTGCCTTGTTTGAGACACCATAATGTGTACATTCGATAGTTTGATTTACTCTTGTAATATGGCATTCAGGAGAGAGAGAGAGAGAGAGAGAGAGAGAGAGAGAGACAGACAGTGTTCCAGCTGCTCTCAATGGGAAATCATGGTATTTTGTGAAGAAAGGGCAGTTTTCCCTATTTGCAAATAGCGCATACCTCAGCCTTAACTGTTCATTTCCTAGTGTAATCTTGCATTTTTTTTAACACTAGGCTGTACAGAGACTCCTGGGAAATGATGACACACATATCCCAGGAACACCAGCAGCAGAAGAAGTGATGCTGAGAGCCACTGACCTAGGGGTGGCAGATTAACAGCCACCCCATAGCAACAGGACTTTTCTAGTAAGTTTAAACATTTTTTTTCACTTCCAATCTTTTTCTTATAGCATTAATGGACTGCGAAAATGCAAAAAAAAATGTTGCAGGTGGAACTCCGCTTTAATGCATTCTATGCATTAAGATAAAAAACCTTCTATGTGTAGCAGTGAGGCGTGCTTGCACACTCACTGTGTAGCGGGCGGAGCCAGGGAGCAGGTAGGGTGGACTTGATGTCCACCAACTATCCGCAATCGCTCCCCACAGTGACAGAATGGGGATCTGTGTGTGTAAACACACGGATCCCTGTTCTGTCAGGGGAGAGGAATGTGATCGTATGATTCCTGTATACGGGAGCAACGATCACTCTCCTCCCCCAGTCAGTCCGGCCCCCACACAGTTAGCAACACCTCCCAGGGAACACACTTAACCCTTTGATCCACCCCTAGTGTTAACCTATTCCCTGCCAGTGACATTTACACAGTAATCAGTGCATTTTCATAGCACTGATCGCTGTATAAATTGCAATGATCTTAAAAAAGTGGCAACATGTCCAACATGTCCGCTGCAATGTTGCAGTCCCGCTAAAAATTGCACAAACCAATCAATATACGCCCATTGCAATTTTTTTGTACCACAAATATGAAGAATATATATCGGCCAAAACTGATGAATATTAGTTTTTTTATATTTTTTTGGATATGTATTTTATCAAAGGCAAGAAATATTGGGTTTTTTTCAAAATTGTCGCTCTTTGTTTGTTTATAGCTGTGATCAGAAGTGACGCAGAGGTGATCAAATACCACCAAAAGAAAGCTCTATTTGTGGGAAAAAAAGGACGCCAATTTAGTTTGGGTACAGAGTCACACGACCGCACAATTTTCAGTTAAAGCCGCGCAGTGCCGAATCGCAAAAAGTGCTCTGGTCATCAAGGGGGAAATCCTTCTGGGGCTGAAGTGGTTAACATCTCTATAGCTTGTCTGCTTTCTGTTTTGTTTTGTAAGGGTTGTTTCAGTTGAGCTGTGTTTTGTGATTTTCTGTGTCATATTACCTGTCAGACTGTTAAGTGAGTTAACATAGCTTGTTTATTAGCTAGCCAGCCCCTGAGGAATCTGTCATCAGTAGTTTGGACCAGAATTTAACAAATACACTTCTGGGAGGGTCTTTACCTGCAGGCAGTAGCCTGAGTGTGGGATCCTGGGCTGGAGTCCAGGCCCAGAGGGCTCTGCTCATTGGGGCTGAGAGGAAGAGCTGCACCAGCACCTGTTCACCTACCTTTTGCTTTTTAAGCAATTGTTATTTGAATGGGAATTGTTGAGACATTGGACATTTGTTGTATTTTCTGGTGTTGCTTATTCATTGTGTGCACATTTACATGTGGCCCACAGTTTAGTAATGTTGATTCCAGAAGGCTCTGCTCTTTGGGGCTGAGAGGGAGAGCTGTGTAACCCTGCAGAGGAAGAAACAACTGGGGATGATTGAGGAGAGTTACTTCCAGTCTGCGTTTTATCTGTACTAACGTTGTAAGTTTGGGCACCTGCTCAGGGACCATCGGGTAAGAAGTAATTACAATTTTAGGAATTCTATCCATCACTGCCAGAGAACTGTATATTAGAAGTCTCATCCTAGTGGAGGTTCAGTCTTCATATTTACACTGATGTAAACAATATTAGTAAACAAAAACTCTGTGCCACAGACGAAAACAAAAACAAAAGGCAGGTGAACAGGTGCTGGTGCCATTAGTGATAGGTCTCACTGGGCTTTTTTTGGTTGGTCCCAATGTGTATCTTGTCAATCACATGCACCAGGATGCAATTCCTTCCAATGCAATACACTGCCACTGAAAAAACAGTATCCCCTAGCTGATAGGTCACATCACATCCTTGGAGCACAAGTCGGTTTCCGGTCGTGGGGCAGCGGCAGCCATCTTAACAGAGAACGCTGTATTTACCTGGTGCTGGTCCATAGGCACACATACAGGTGATTGAGATGTGGGTGTGACTGGAAAAAAAATGCAGTGAAATCTATCTATTTATAGAAGGTCCATCCATTGTAGTGAGTGTACTTTCATGTAGGGTACCTGAAAGTGGTCATGTGTTTACTAATGGCACCAGCACCTGTTCACCTACCTTTTGTTTTTTTAAGTAGTTATTATTTGAATGGAAATTGTTGACACATTGGATATTAGTTGTATTTTATGGTGTTGTTTATTCATTGTGCGCCCATTTACATGTGGCCCACAGTTTAGTAATGTTGATTCTCATTTTTGGCAGCACGGCCTATATACACAAATGATATTAGAAGCCTTTAACTGTTAAAAATATGCTATTCATGATGGGAATTATCCTATTTACTTGTAGCCCTATATACAGAGTTATCTATAGTTTTTGATGTCTGTGGGGTTGATTTACTAAATCTGGAGAGTGCAAAAGCTAGTGCAGCTGTGCATGATAGCCTATCAGCTTCTAACTTTAACCTGTTAAATTAAGCTTCTACAAAAAACCTAGAAGGTGACTGGTCTCTATACAGAGCTGCTCTCTGTAGTTTTAGTAAATCAACGCAATTGCCTCTACCAATATCCAAATCTGTGATAGTTAAACTGCTGAAACATTTTTATTTTATTAAAATGAAAGCAATATGTTTAGCATACATCCTGCCATGAATTCCTAGACCAAATAGTCTTTGCAGCAATTACTTTGTTGAGGGTTGTTTGTGTAAATCACATCAGCAGGTCCTTGGCTATAAATCATTGAAGCATTTCACAAATTGAATCACTCATTCCTGCATCTCTTTAATTTGCATTGCAATTTGTACAATGCAAAAAAGGTAACATAGCCGGGAATAGGATATTGCCTTAAAGTGTAAAGTAAGCATATATAGAAAAAAACCCTCTTTCTATCCAGTTATGTTTTTACTTTTAAACACTTATCTATATTTTAAACATGACCCAAATCTGCCTTTATTTTAGCCTCCTGTAATATCATGCACACCACCATGCAAACTTGGAGAAGAAGGACTAGTACTATAAGTCCTGTTATTATTATTATTATTAATATTATCTATATTAGACATACAGATTGGTATCTATCCTATTTAGCTTTATTCTACTATAGGGCATATTCACTTATTGATCTGTATTGTGTGCATTTGCATTCAATAGCTGACAATGGGTTGGTGATTGTTTAGCTACTGTTCAGATCATGGGTCGCGGTATAAGGAGGTTGGCCTGATTACATCATTTGGCCACATAATTCTGATTTCTCTGGGAGGCTGGCTAATTCTGGTTACAGGTATGCCTCAGTATGCTGTATATGGAGGGGTCGTCTGGGTATATCAATAGCCATGTAACGCTGACCAGTTCCGCTGGTTGATACAGGTCATAGAAATAGGCCAAGATGAAGTTGAGAGAGGGAGGATGGAAATGGCTATAATGGGGAGGTAATATGTCTTATTTAATCAAATTTTTAACTTCACACTGCCAGCCCCTTGTCTTGTCTTTACCATGGCACATAAACTGTGGCATCAGTGGCTAGGCTCTATAATGGCAAACCTCACTTTATACCACAATATATCTATCTCACCACCTTCAAATGCAAGCATTTGAAAGTAGAAATGGATTACCAAACCCCAAACATGACTTTCTTAGATATAAATCCCTATGTTTGTATTAATAAATATATATATATATATATATATATATATATATATATATATATATATATG
>BLSH010514232.1:134195-150701 GCA_018402905.1 Glandirana rugosa
CAAATCTGAGTTATAGTTTCCTCTTTTACCTATATACACACACACACATTTTTTCTTCTGTCCATTTTCTCCTTTGATATTGAGTCTAAACAATTTGTATTGATAATGACTGATGCATGTAAATGGTTTTAAGTATGTAAATGTTACTCATATTATTCATTTTTAATTTGTTATTTTCCATTATAGATATTGTATCATGGGATGGCGGCTCTCGCATACATGCGCGGGAGTGATTTCATGCGGCTCCGGCCTGTCATAGAGCCGGAGTCCACGGCCCCGGAAGGAAGAGGGGCGGAAGATGGACGTGGCCTGGAGCATGAACAGTGCCGGCTTCCAACGCAGGTAAGTGATGCATAATAGACTATTATGTTATGCATACTAGCCTATTATGCTTTTACATTGCAAGGTAACAAAGAGGAAGTAAAACCCATTAGGGTTTACTTCCTCTTTAAATGCACTGATAAAATTGTATTTTTGATGGTTGTCAACACATGTCTGTTTTTTTGAGGCACATAATTCATCTCCCTACTCCAATCCGGTGATACACTGGGGTTTATTTACTATAGCTCTAATATGAGAATGGGAAAATAAATACTCTCAAAATAGTCAAAACCGGGCTAATTAGCTCTAAAATTAATTTACTATAGCTTCCGAAAAAAATACTCCCAAAATCAAATTCACTATAGCTCCCAGAAAACAGAAACCGCCCAAACCCTTACTCTTGTTAGGACCTAGAGAATTGCACATGGAAATAATGTTTACAGCATGATATGATCGCCTAAATGGTACTGAAATATGTGGTGTATTGTTTAAAGATAATCTGCTATTAAACTGAGTTAACCGGTTCCCGATCGTCTTGCATAGATTTACTGCTGCAAAGTGGCAGCGCTGCGCAGATCACGTCTATAAATGGCGTTCCGCACACGCACAGCTAGGGGGGCGCTCTTGTACCTGCCGCAAGCTCTCTGAGCGGGGCCGTGGGTCGGGTGGACTCAATGTCCACCGACGACCCGTGATCGCCTGTGACAGAGCCAGAATGGGAAACCGCTGATGTAAACACGGCGGTTTCCCATTCTGTGAGGGGGAACATGACAGATCTACTGATCCCTGTACTTGCGATCAGTTAGATCTGTCATGTCCCTGGCAGCCCAACCCTCCATACAGTTAGAACATACATAGGGAACACAATTGACCCCTAGATCTCCCCCTGCAGGTTAACCTTTCCCTGCCAGTGACATTTATACAGTAATCAGTGGTTATTTAAATTTCTAATCGCTGTATAAATGTCATTGGTCCCAAAAAAGTGTCAAAAATGTCCAACATGTCCGCCGCAATATCACAGTCCCGATAAAAATTGCAGATCGCCGCCATTACTAGTAAAAAATTAAAAAAAAACAAAAACCCCATAAATTAATTCTCATCATTCATAAATGCGGCAACTTTTGAGCAAACCAATCAATATACGCCGATTGAGATTTTTTTCACAAAAAATATGAGGAAAAATATATATTGGCTAAATCCGATTAATAATTTAGTTTTTCTATTTTTTTTATTTTAGCAAAAAATAAGAAATATTTTTTTTTTTGCAAAATTGTCTCTCTTTTTTTGTTTATAGCGGTGATCAGAAATGACGCAGAGGTGATCAAATACCACCAAAAGAAAGCTCTATGTGAGGGAAAAAAAGGACGTCAATTTCGTTTGGGTACAACATTGCACAACCGCGCATTTATCAGTTAAAGCAACGCAGTGCCGAATTGCAAGTGCTCTGGTCATTAAGGGGGTAAATCCTTTCGGGGCTGAAGTGGTTAAATAGTGATTTATACACTGAAATATCTTTAAAAGTCTGAGAAGAGATAAATACCCCATCTGTTTACAACTATGTGCCAGCACAACTGAGCATGCTCAGACAAGCAAACTACTCTCATTTTAACTTCCATGCCTTTTTTACAGAGAGCTATAGTAAATACCAAAATTAGCGCTGGGCTAAATAGAGATGTAGCCCAATGCAAGTTCCAGCCATTGATTCTAATGGTACAATTGTAACTTCCCCAAATAAATCCTTTTCATGTTAAGATGAAATGTATCTTTCTCTCAAAAAAAATTGTCCTTGCAACAATGTTGATTTTTCTTCATCTATTTTGTTTTTAAGATTGCTAGAACGTGTAATGTTTTCATGTTTTGGTAAAATATATTTTTCTCTGCCTCTCTCACTTGTTGCTGTCCATCTCACAAAAATCTTTACCCAAACTCACACAGGTGTCTTTACAAACCACAAACAATAGTAGTGCTGATGCAAAGTTAAAATTAATCACAATTTTGTGTGTTTTTTATTATTTGCAAATGATCATAATTTGAGCCCAAAAAAAGTGATATGTGTACCAACATCAGAAATAAAAATGTAATTCCCAAAAATCAGAGGGTAACATCACTATTCTACACTCACATACCAAGAACTACCAAATATCACAGAATAAATCATGAAGATTAGCTCCTGACTATTGTAATTCCACCACCTATATGTGCAAAGAAATGCAGTATCTGTGTATTTATGTGTAGGAGGGTTCCACGCATGCAAGCACAGTAGCTAACGGATTTGCACTTCTGCCTAGCAGCACTGAGGTTCTTGGTTTGAATCCCAAACATGCCACTTCATGTAGAGAAGTTGTCTGTTCTCCCTATGTTGTTAAACATAACTCCTGACTCAGAGCCTAAATTATGTTTAAATGTAGTATTTATGTGTAGGAGGGTTCCACCGCCATTGCAAACCGTGTCATATGTTTACCATGGGCAAGGACTATCAGCCTTAATATTTCTCCACCAGCACTAATTGCAGCTGTTTATCTCTCAGCATGCTGACAGTAATCAGCCATAACCAGCCTTCAAAACAGATGGTATATGCCAGAAACAACTTGTTCAATGGCTCTCTGGCCTTCCACAGTACATCTGCTTTGACTAACTTCTTGCACCCCTGGGACTTAGAACTGTTTGACCCCACAGAGATGCAGCCTACAAGCATGTGGCAGAACGGTGGCTAACTGGTTAGCACTTCTGCCTAGCAACACCGAGGTTCTTGGTTTTAATTCCAATGCTGCTACATTGCTAGAGGTACCTCTCTGAGGATCTAATAAAAAAGAATTGTTGCTCTACATAAAGATGGCCTAATACTATCAGAAGATTGCCAAGATCCTGAAACTGAGCTTCAGCACGGTGGCCAAGACCATACAGTGGTTAACAGGACAGGTTCCACTCAGAACAGGCCTCGCCATGGTCGACTAAAGAAGTTCAGTGCACGTGCTGTCTTTGGGAAATAGACATAGGAGTTCTGCCAGCATTGCTGCAGAGGTTGAAGGGGTGGGGGGGTCAGCCTGTCAATGCTCAGACCATACGCCGCACCAGAAGGAAGCCTCTTCTAAAGATTATGCACAAGAAAGCCTGCAAACCTTTTTCTGAAGACAAGTAGACCAAGGACATGAATTACTGGAACCATGAGATAAACTTATTTGGTTTGTGGTGTCAATCGTGTGTGGTGGCAACCAGGTGAGGAGTACAAAGACAAGTGTGTTTTGCCTACAGTCAAGCATGGTGGTAGGAGTGTCATGGTCTGGGGCTGCATGAGTGCTGCTGGCATGCTGGCACTGGGGAGCTAATGTTCATTGAGAGAAACATGAATGCTAACATGTACTATGACATCCTGAAGCAGAGCATGATCTCCTCCCTTCAGAAACTGGGCCGCAGGGCAGTATTCCAACATGATAATGACCCCAAACACACCTCCAAGACGACCACTGCCTTGCTAAAGAAGCTGAGGGTAAAGGTGATGGACTGGCCAAACATATCTCCAGACCTAAACCCTATTGAGTATCTGTGGGGCATCCTCAAATGGAAGGTGGAGGAGCGCAAGATTTCTAATATCCACCGTCTCCGTGATGCCATCATAGGAGAGGACTCCAGTGGCAACCAGTGAAGCTCTGGTGAACTCCATGCCCAAGAGGGTTAAGGCAGTGCTGCAAAATAATGGTGGCCACACAAAGTATTGACACTTTGGGCCCAATTTGGAAATTTTCACTTAGACGTGTACTCACTTTTGTTGCTAGTGGTTTAGACATTAATGGCTGTGCGTTGAGCTATTTTGAGGGGACAGCAAATGTACACTGTTATACAAGCTGTATACCTACTACTTTAAATTGTAGCAAAGTGTAATTTCTTCAGTGTTGTCACACGAAAAGATATAATAAAATATTTTAAAAAATGTGAGGGGTGTACTCACTTTTGTGAGATATTGTAGTTCTGGTGTGATCCTGCCCACATATTTTAATGTTGTATGTTGATGATAAATGACGAATGCGCTTTGTCACCAATTTGTGTGAAGCAGCCCTCACAAAGTTGTCATTTCCTGTTTTGAACCCTCCACATGCCCAACAACGTACAAGTTTGTTATGGAGATTTTTGGGATCACTGATCATAGCCAGAGACTTGGTCATTTGTTTTTTTGAGGTTATACAGAAAAAATACCGCGCTAAGGTGGAGGAAAGTCTAACAATAGCTGCAACAATGTAAGGTGCGATATTCCACCATATAAGATATCAATATTAGAAAAAAATTTTGTTGCGCTAACTTAAAGGTGAAAAAACACTGTGCTTAATCCCAAACTAATAAGAACCCCTCAATGGGGAAATATCCGTAATCTTAGGGTGCAGGGTGGAACACACTGAAGTGAATACATAAACATAAAATTCAAAAATCAATCAAAGAATAAACCCTTAGGAAAGGACATATTACATAATTAGCATAAACCGCATGTGAAGTACAGTTTCATAAACACATAACACATGTACAGTGCTGTAAAGGCATGTGTCAAAACCGAAAATTAAATTAAATTGAATAGTCCCAATGTTGGTGTCAAAAAGAATATATGTTCAGTGAAAAATATAATAAGTTGAAAAAAACATCCAGAGTTCTGTGCAAACTGAGAGAAGAAAAAAATTTTCACTCCAATCTTCCACCACCATAGATCACGCAGACACCTCCAGTGATAAAGAGGGGTAAATAAACCCTTACCAGAAGCGTAGACCCACTATCTCTAGTAAGGGTCAATATCGCTGGCAGATATAGCCCTCTGCAGGGTCTAAAGATGCGATCCTTCCCTGTTCCCAAAGCTCCGTGGCATCCACAACCGGCTGGCTGTCTAATCATTTATACCGGTTGTGGATGCCACGGAGCATGGTTGTTTTCATAATATCAATGGCTCATTTGCAAAATATTATTGTATAGAATTAAAAACATCAAACACTAGTAAACATATTTTCTATGTATGATTGTGCTCAGCCCAATAGGCTAGTGGTCAGTGCTTCTACCTTGCCAGGCTTTGAAGGACTCATGGGTTCAAATCCCACACAGGGTATCACCTATTAAAAGATTGCATTGGACTCAGCAGCATATGCTGAAAATATGCGAAGGCCAATTAGCCAATGCAGTTTAGTTTGGTTGATTCTATTATATAAACTCTTCAAATGCATGCAATGGTATGTAAGTATTCAATAATATTATGGTGTGGAATTCCAAATATCACACACCGGTTAACAGCGATAGTAAATAAGAATCACTTGCAGAGTTGAGTGATACTGATTTGTGGGGAAATGTATCATTAGACACTGAAAGTGACAACAGCGACAATTCTGCAACTGAGCAAATTTCAGTGTTTTGGACTAGATTACATTATTGTATAAATGTTATTATTTTTATATTATTATTTTTGATAATTATTTATAGTTATTATATTATAATTTACTGTATATATATATATATATATATATATTATAATTTATGATTGTGTTATTTTAAACGTCATCATACCCGGGATGTCTACTAGACTCTTGTCTTAAGTGAGTTATTCCTAAGAATTACAGGCCTACAATATAAAATGCCAAATTTCTATATGAAACAATGTACCGCTTTGAGACACAAAAATCTGACATAATCATACCACCAGGGAGGTTAATAATGATATAGAGATTACAATTAAGAGCTCAGTTTCAGTGTTTGGTAGTAATGATACCAAATACACAATACATACAAAATAACTTCTGCACAGCATATAGCATCATTACAGGAAGACCTTGAGATCTAGCAGATAAAAAAAAAAAAAAAAAAAAGCACATACAGTTGCAATACAAGCCATATTGTAATTTAAAGTGTTGCTAAACCCAGTATTATGAAAATGGTTAATCTGCCCCCCCCCCACAGTGCCCACAGCTTATAAATCTTCTTTTTACATTAAAATACTGCCACTATATACCTTTTGGGATGATCTGTATACCACGGTTTCCCGATAATCTGCACAGTTTGTCCATAGCTGTGTTCAAATTGGAGGAGTTTTTCACTATAGCCTCTATACACGCCCACATGTGTGATGCCAATATCATGTGACCTGAGCAGTTCAACTGAAACTGAAAATGTACTCTCCAGCATAAGAGTCCAAACTGAGCATGTGCAGCTTTACCACCCTGCTGTGTATTATATGAACTTGCTTAGATTGACAGTGCAGGAGGGAAAAATCTATGCATACAGGATAAAACAGCCTTTTTAAAACAATGCTGAGGATTAACCCCTTAAGTTCCACAGTGAGTATAACAAGCATGCTATGCTCCATATACAGACTGATTTTACTGTTGTGAGTTTAGTAACACTTTAATGTTATTAAAAATGACCTTTCCTTTTCAGTCTGCAGTGCTGTAATACTCTGTAAAATGCAATGTAATATGGCTACCTGGGGCATTCTGTACACAGATGGTGTACAGAATGCCCCCCAGATATGAAATTTCCTCCTTGAGGGATTGGCTTACTGATTTCCCCAAAGCATATTTTGAGCATTCCCTGCAACAAAAATGTTATTTTTGGTGAGATACTTCCAAAGGGAAATCACATCTAAAGGGATTCAGGCCTTGCCAATTTCCTCATTAGAGCCCTACAGGTGCAGCAGCTGATTGATAATTATAAAGTCACTCGCATGCAGATTCACTCATCACATGGACACAGACAAACAAACAGCTATTCCTTCAGAATAACAAAAGCTAGGAATCTGCAACAAAGTAGAGAATAGAAATGTAGAGAATTAAAATCACATACACACATGCACACACATATACGTTGAACTGGATGGACTTGTGTCTTTTTTTTTCAACCTTATAAACTATGAAAAAAATTACAAAACTGACAGGAGTTATTGTCCTCTCCTCGTCTAAAAAACTCTAAGGCCCCTTTCACACTGGGGACAGTGGGGCATTAGAGGTAAATCCACGCTAGTCACAGCAGGGATTTACCGATGTTTTAGTGTGTCGCTATGGCGGCGGGAGCAGTGCGCTTTTAACCCCCCCACAAGGGGTTAAAAGTGCCCGTTCTCTACACTTCCGAGACTGTGTGCGACGATTCGGAAACGCTGCCCATTGTTTTCAATGGGCAGGGGCAGTGGAAGAGCGGTATATTACCACTCACCGCACTGCCCCAAAGCTGCAGCTTGCATGACTTTTTGTAATATCCTGCAAGCACACTGCCCCAGTGTGAAAGCCAGAGTGGATGGGGAGTGACTTTTGAGGCACTTTGCAGGCGCTATTTTTAGCTAAATAGCTCCTGTAAAGCGCCTTAGTGTGAAAGGGGTCTAACTGTTGTAAAACCTTGTCAGTAAGACAGAAAGTGAGGAATTATTTATTTAATAGATGCCAGATAGCAATGAATACCAAACAGGGGTTCTAACCCTTTTCCACTCTATTCAAAATGAATAAAGCTTTTTGGATGGGTATACACTTATTGAAAGCTTCCAGGGTCTTGTTGAAACCCAGTCATATGAAATTCTAGTTGTTCTAGTGGAAACAGGGGGTCTTACCTGGTACTACATAGATGTGCAGAAAGTGCCCACTGTATATTTGTTAATTAGATATATTATGTGGCCAAGTAGAAATTATTGTTTTGCAAACAGTTATTCTTGATGTAAAAGTACTTGAATGTGCCATATTTAAAGGTATTACCAAAATTAAGCCAACCATTCCTTTTGTCTATCCTATTTATTCTTCTTTATAGAAATAGAAGTGAAATATCCACGCTCAGGTGAATCTATGCATATATTAGCCGCTGACACTATGGGGTTTATTTACTAAAGCGCTCAGTGGAGTAAATTTACTCCTGAGAGCTATTTAGCTCCAAAAAAATGGCAAATGCCGCTAAATAGAGCTAAAATGGTATTCACAATGGCTGTGGAGTAGAATTACTCCCAAAATCAAATTCACTATAGCTCCCAGGTCACAGATAATACCCAAATCCTTACTCTAGTCAGGACCTGGAGAAGTGCAAATATAAATAATGTTTAGAGCATGATCTGATCTCCTAAATTGTACTAAAAGATGCGGTATATTGTTTAAAGATAATCTGCTTTTAACCTCCCTGGCGGTATGATTATTTCAGATTTTTGGTGCTGAAAGCGGTACATTATTTTGCATAGAAATTTGGTGCTTTATATTGTAGTCCTGTAGTTCTTAGGAATAACTCACTTAAATCTGTCCAAACAAGAGTCTAGTAGACATCCCAGGTATGATAAATTTTGAAACATGAAATCATAAATTATAATATAATAAATAACTATAAATAATTATCAAAAATAATAACATAATAGTAATAAAATTTATTCAATAATGTAATCAAACCAAAAACACAGAAATTTGCTCAGTTGCAGAATTGTCGCTGGGGTCACTTTCAGTGTCTGATGATAAATTTCCCCAAAAATCAGTATCACTCAATTCTGCAAATGATTCTTATTTACTATCGGTGTTTTCTAGCTGATCAAAAAACACTTTTGAAGTAAAGGGACACTTTTTGGTTGCTATGGACATTCTCAAGTTTCCAGGCAGAAAGATTGACATATATAATATAAAAGTGCATGCAGGGCACTGGGCAAACCACTAGGGACAAAGGGGATGTGAAATGCATTCGTACAGTAATGTAATCTTACAGATTACAGTGTACTGTATGTTTACTATGTGTTTCACTTTTTGCCGCCGGTCTCCGCCCCCGTGCGACGCAACGCTCGCAGGGAATGGAGCCCGGCACTCAGAGGCATCGTGTGGAGGACAGAGCCCGCAGACACGGCGGGGACATCTCTGGATCCAGGGGACAAGGTAAGTAACGCTGCCTTGGATCCAGTGATGCAATCCTGAGTGTAGCTCGGGGTTACCGCTAATGGTACTGAAATTCCACCCCGAGCCACACTCGGGAATACCGCCAGGGAGGTTAAACTGTGTGAAAAAATGGTTTCTACACTGAAATATCTTAAAAAGTCTGAGAAGAGATAAATTCCCTGTCTCTTGACATTAGGTGCAGAGCACAACTGAGCACGACTGAGCATGCTCAAATATGAAACAAGTCAGTTTTTACTCATGGAGTAATTCCTTGAGTAGATAGTAAATACCAAAATGAGAGTTATTTTACACTGATTTTTTGGGACTGAAGATGAGAGTTATGTAGCCCAATGCAAGTTTCAGCCATTCATTCTAATGGTGCAATTGTTACTTTCTCAAATAAATCCATTTCATGTTGAGTTGAAATGTTGGTTGAGGTTAGGACTCTGTGCAGGCCAGTCAAGTTCCTCCACCCCAAACTCGCTCACCCATGTTTTTAATGGATCTTGCTTTGTGCACTGGTCCAAATCATTTGGTGGAGGGGGGTGATGATGTGGGGTCGTTTTTCAGGGGTTGGCCCCTTAGTTCCAATGAAGGGAACTCTTAAGGCATCAGCAAGACATTTTAGGCAATTTCATGCTCCCAACTTTGTGGGAACAGTTTGGGGATGGCCCCTTTCTATTCCAACATGACTGCGCACCAGTGCACAAAGCAAAGCCCATAAAGACATGGATGAGGGAGGTTGGTGTGGAGGAACTTGACTGGCCTGCACAGAGTCCTGACCTCAACCTGATAGAACACCTTTTGCCTGATTTAGAGCAGAGACTGCGAGCCAGGCCGTCACATCCAACATCAGTGCCTGACCTCACAAATGCACTTCTGGGAGAATGGCCAAACATTCTCATAGACACACTCCTAAACCTTATGGACTGCCTTCCCAGAAGAGTTGAAGCTGCTATAGCTGCCCAACTCTATACTGAACCCTGGGCTGCCATTATAGTTCATGTGTGTGTAAAGGCACATTTCCCAATACTTAGGGCAATCTATTATTATTATTATTATACAGGATTTATATAGCGCCAACAGTTTGGGCAGAGCTTTACAATAAAGAAGGGACACAGTACAATTACAATACAGTTCAATACAGAAGGAATAGGAGGGCCCTGCTCATAGAGCTTACAATCTAAAGGGTCTATTGTATATTACTTGTGATACTGAGCATGGATATGGACTTAGGGCTGGTTCACACCACAGCGATGGACAAGACATGTGCTCACTGCTCACTAGCTAAGTCGCTAGCAAATCCACCTGGCACCCAAAAGGTTGCTGGTACATGTCAATATGCTAATGCTTGTATTTATAATAAACCCCTGGTTGGGTTTCTCACCACAATCCAAAGACAGGCTGGCATATTATTTGTCTCTTGTCCAAATAGTCTGTAATTGTCAGGAAGCCCACGGGACGCGATTGTAGGCACCAGAAGCCCTATTTAAGCCGGTCCTCCACACTGTCACTTTGCTGTTTGGTCTGCAGCTTCTGCATCCTGTAACATGTGTTCCTGTACCCATTTGCTTGTGACCTTGACCCGGATCTTCCTTCTACTCTGCTTGTCTGCTGCCTGCCCTGACCTTGGATTGCCTTGTGACCTGCCTCTGCCTTCTCCTTCTGCCTGCTGTTGTCCGATCATTGCCGACCCGGCCTGCCTGATCCTGCTCTGCTGTCCAGTCAGTCTGCATCAGCATCCTGCCCCGCTGTCCAGCCAGTCTGCATTAGCATCCTGCTCTGCTGTCTAGCCAGTCTGCATCAGCATCCTGCTCTGCTGTCCAGCCAGTCTGCATCAGAATCCTGCTCTGTTGTCTAGCCAGTCTGCATCAGCATCCGGCTTGGCTTTCCAGCCAGTCTGCATCAGCATCCTGCTCTGCTGTCCAGCCAGTCTGCATCAGCATCCTGCTCTGCTGTCCAGCCAGTCTGCATCAGCACCCTGCTCTGCTGTCCAGCCAGTCTGCATCAACATCCTGCTCTGCTGTCCAGCCAGTCTGCATCAGCATCCTGCTCTACTGTCCAGCCAGTCTGCATCAGCATCCTGCTCTGCTGTCCAGCCAGTCTGCATCAGCATCCTGCTCTGTTGTCCAGCCAGTCTGCATCAGCATACAGCCCAGCTGTCTCCAGGACTGATCAGGCACTCTTACCCCGCCGTGCTTCCGTGGCCGCTGTATCACTCCCAGCGGTCCATAAGCTGGAGTTGTAGGAGAGGTCTCCCTCTACTGTCTGACTCACCCTCCAGGTATGTAACAGTAATGTAAGCAAGTCATTTTGGGACTTTAAATTGGAAGCTCATTGCAGCCAAGGACTTGGGCATTTCAAATTTTAGGGTTTACACTGCACAGGTACATCTGGTTGGAAAACTGTTGCTTGGATCAGTGTTTCTCAACTTCAGTCCTCAAGGCGCTCCAACAGGTCATGCTTTCAAGATTTCTCTCTGATGAAACAGCTGTGGAAATTACTAAGGCGGTGAAACTGATCAAATCACTTGTGCAAAATAATGGTAAGCCGGAAAACATGACCTGTTAGGGTACTTGAGGACAGGGTTGCGAACCACTGACTTAGAATTTTGTCCTGGAGTTATACTGATCTGATAAACATAGCCAAGGGTTAACAAAGAAAATAGTATTAGGTATTGCAGGCCCTCAGGTGAAAGCAATTTGTAGTGACAGATTGAAAGATACCGGTGGGTGTGTATTTCTATTGGGCGTGTGTCAGTGTGCTAGCTTATATAAGGGACTTCAGTGGGGGGGCTGGTTTGGCCAATGAGAGGCCAGGCTTGTTGCTGTGGTTTTTGTGGGAGAAGGAATGACATTGTGCTAATGACAAATGGCTTACTAGAGCTGTTTGCTGAAATTATTGTGCATTTTAACCATCAAAAGTGGCTTGATTTGACCATGCTGCCCGATTGGGGTGTGTATTGTTTGTCTTACCATGCATTCTTCTAGGAGAAAATACTCCCCAATGTATGTGTGTAGAATGTGGGTGGTGGGGTGTTACTGTTTGAATATGTTCCTTTTTAATATGTTGTAATGCTTTGTTAGAATGACTGTTAACCACTTGTTTAGTGGGAACTTAAACCCCCCTCCTGCTTGGACCAATTTTCAGTTTTCAGCGCTGTCACTCTTTGAATGACAATTGCGCGGTCATGCGGCGTTGTACCTAAACAAAATTGGCGTCCTTTTTTTCCCACAAATAGAGCTTTCTTCTGGTGGTATTTGATCACAGCTGTGATTTTTTTTTTTTAATAAGATTTTATTGAGTATAAGCAAGAAAGTACATGAAATTATTATCGTACAAGAAGATCAATAAAGTACCTTGATGAGACCATGTCTCCTGATGCCAATATGTCAGAGTTGAATAGAAGACTACATAGGAACAAAGCCTACACAGGAACAGTCAAATTGGATTAACTAAGTCGGGATAAGAGATAACCATAAGAGAAAAAAACAAAGGTTATATGATATCTGGATGGACTCCTGCTGAAAGGGGGAAGGGGAGGGGGTGGGGTGGGGTATGGGGGTGATCTGCACCTCTTTGTTAGAGTTTTGACAGACACTCTCTAGAGTACGAGTACTGACATTGGGAAGAGCTGAGTGTATCCTGGGGATGAAGGAAGTTTGAGAAGGTATTCCATCGTTTTTCGAAGCGGGATGTTGCGGGAGGATAGTTGAAGTCTGTTAGGAGTTTTTCTCTCCGAAACTGTGTAGTGAACTCCTGTTTCACTTGGGACAAAGATGGGGTAAAGGAAGAGATCCAGTTCTTTAAGATTGCTTTTCTGGCTGTAAAGAGGCAGATAAATATACAGTCCTTGTGGTGGAGGGCCATGTCGAGTGGAGGTTTCCATTTATGATTTTCCCAGTAGCCGAAGACCATAAGGAGAGGGTCTTTAGGTACCTGAAGTTGTGTGACCTTGAAGATGAACTTTGAGATCGCATCCCAGTAGTTGGTGATAGACGGGCATGTCCAAAATCAGTGCGCAAGTGAGGGTTTTTGGAGATTGCAGAGTGGGCATGACATGGAAGAGATGTCTAGTGTGTCTCTCCGGAAGGGTTTGTAGGCCCGATGTAAGATCTTTAATTGGGTTTCCCTCCATACTTCGCAAGGAGAGAGATTAATTGTGGTATTAAATCCCCGGAGTTTTTCCGTAAGATCTGGGTCAGCAAAATCTTTTCCCCAGTTTTTGACGGAGGTGGCGTTGAGTGGGGTTGCTGTTTTAGCTAGCAGAGGTTTGTATATCTCTGATATGCTATAAGATCCTGAGTCCATGAGGGTATCAATGAATGAGGAATTAAATCTCTTCGCTTTGTAGGTACAGGAGGAGTGGATGAAGTGGGTACATTGCCAGAAATTGAATAGATGAGATTTGGGTAAGGAATATTTTAGAGCTATGCTGTCGAAGGGGAGAATATCTCCCGTAGTCGGGTCGCAGAAATTGTAAAAGTTTGTTAAGCCATTTCTGTTCCATAGTTCAAATGCTTGGTGTTGCAGTCCAGGTGGAAAATTTGGGTTTCCCTGAATGGGGAGGTGTCTGTAGATTTTTAAAGGGACCTTTAGAATTTTTCGGACCTCTCTCCACGCTATGATCGTGTCCCGTAGCAGGAGGTTGTTTTGCAGGTTTGGTGTAAGTAATTTCCGAGGCGTGTAGAGAAGGGCTTTAATTGAGAACGGTAGTGTTATAGCAGATTCCAGGAAGGGGTTAGCATATCTGGATTCATTTCTGGACCAGTCTAATCCAATTCGTAGGAGGCATGCCAGGTTATATAGTCTAATATTGGGTAGGCAGGTGCCACCTTCGCGCCTGGGGAGATATAATTTAGTCAATGCTATTCGTGGTCTTCTGTGGTGCCATATGAAATCAGTGATATTTTTGTTTAAGGATTGAATATCTTTGTGCTTAAGCAGCAGGGGAATGGTCTGTAGTGGGTAAAGTAGGTGTGCAAAACTGACCATTTTAAATAAATGGCATCTCCCCAGTAGCGAAAGCGGCAGGTCCATCCAGTTCTCCTACTCCAAAGATATTTTATGTAGCAGGGGTGGAAAGTTCAAGGTGTATAGTGACGAGGGCAAGTTTCCAATTTTTATACCCAGGTATGTAATGTATGACCTAGCTAATGTGAAGGGGGATTGGGAGATCCAGGGGAGTTGTGTAGAGGGTCCTATGGGGAGGATTTCACTCTTACTATAATTGATTCGGAGACCGGTGTATCGCCTGAAGTCATTGAATATTTGGATGATTGTGGGCATGTCTTTGGCCGGGTTAGACAAAAATATGAGAACATCGTCAGTGAAAAGTGCTGACTGCAGTTCATGAGGTCCTAATTGGATACCGTTAAGGGGGGCTGTAGTGGCGAGAAATCTGGATAGCGGTTCTATGGCTAAGTTGAACAAGAGTGGGGATAGGGGACATCCCTGTCTTGTGCCCTTGAAGAGTCTGAACTCGTCTGAGAGGGTACCTGTCACCACCAGCCTGGCCGCGGGAGAGGTGTACATGGAGAGGATCGACTGCACAAATTGACCAGAGAAGCCCATCCGTTCCAGAACAAGAAAAAGCCACTCAAAGTTTACATTGTCAAAGGCTTTCTCTGCGTCGAAGGTGATGATGGCGTAGTCCCCCCCTTTATGGGTATTGGTGTGATCGAGAGCAGCAAGAACTTTCCTGATGTTCAAGGAGGCAGTTCTGCCTTTAACAAAACCCGATTGGGCAGGATGGATTAGGGACGGGAGGATAGTAGATAATCTGTTTGCGACTATTTTTGATAACATTTTTATATCTAGATTTAGGAGGGAAATGGGGGCGGTAGGAGCCTGGTTCTAAGGGGTCTTTTCCTTTCTTATAGATTAGTTTTATAATGGCTTGATTTCCCAAGGGTAGATAGGGGCCTCCTTTCCATATCCCATTGAATACTTGTAATAGGGTGGGCTCAATTTCCTTGTGTAGTGTCTTGTAAAGTTCCCCTGTGAACCCGTCTGGGCCTTTGTTTGGCGCGAGATGCTTGACTGCGGTTAATATTTCCTCGATGGAGATGGGGGCGTTGAGCCTATCCCGGTCTGAGGGTGAGATTGAGGGGAGGTCTAAGTTGTTGAGAAAGTTTTTCCCCAGAGTAAGATTGGTGACATCTGGGGAGTATAAATTTTGGTAAAATTTCATCATAATTTTATTTATCTCTTTAGGGGTGTTAGTGATGGCTCCTTGGGGGTCTCTGAGGGCGGTTATATGTGTAGGTGTATAGGGGCCCCTGGCTAATCTTGCTAGAAGTTTCCCGGATTTATTCTCAAATTTATAAAATTTTGCTTCTAGATGAGATCGCTTGGTTAATTCTATGGATTCTGCCCAAGAATCGAAGTCGGCTTTAGCGGACCTCCATTCTTCTCTAGTGTGAGGGGTGTAATTTACGGACAAGTTTCTTTGTGCTAACTTTAGGCGGGTGCTGACTGCTTTGAATTTGGCTAGGGAGTGTCTTTTGAAGGAGGAGGCATAGGAGATAATTTTCCCTCTGAGATAGGCCTTGCCTGTGTCCCAGAAGAGGTTCAGGTTGTCCAGGTGCTGTTCGTTTGTGGAGGCATATTCCCTCCAGGCCAGAGAGATATAGCGCTGAAAATCAGAGCTGTTTGAGAGATATTGGGGGAATCGCCATATCTGGGGGTTGGGTTGGGAGAACAAGTCCTGAAAGGAGATGGAGATCGGAGAGTGGTCTGAAATCACCATCTCATGGATTTCAGCTTCTCTAATTAAGGGTAAGAGGTCATCTGTGCAGTAAAGATAGTCGATCCTGGTGAATACCTTATGTGGGTTGGAATAGAACGTGAATTCCTTCTCTAAAGGAATGCCCTTTTTGGGCATGCATTTAAACTGAGAAATGGGGACAGAGATATAATTGTTGAGGAGAGTTTCTGTCCCCAGCAGGTTGAAACAAATGTGAGGATTCATGTTGGTAATGACCCCGTAAGGAAATCTCTTCCTTAAGTGCAAGATAAGGTTGGGTGTATTCCATAAGTGGTCCTAGCTGATAGAAATGACGTGTCTACTGGAGAATGGGAATTAATCTCTTCGACTTTAGGTACTCTACCACTAAAGTCTGGTGAGAGGCTAGAGGTAGAGGAAAGTCCTGAACAAGAGGGTTGGGTTGGGGGTCTATACCGCTAAGGGGGTTATAGAGAGTTTGTCGAGACTAAAAGTCGCGATATAGAGAGACCGGACCTCCCTTATACGGAGGTGTTTGCTTGTCGTGGACCTGTTGGACTTGGAGAAGACCCTGTGTCCGTTCCGGATAGAGTCTCCCTTTTAATAGAGGATACG
>BLSH010514232.1:181942-196090 GCA_018402905.1 Glandirana rugosa
GATGTCAGGACGAGTGGTAATAACCGTGGGGAAGTACAAAACGTATTGACTCACTTACAGAAGTCTTTATTTACCTTTACATGGTTTAAATATAGTCGTCCTAGAAAATTAACCTCCAGGTTTCAAAATTTACTGTTTTAAAATGGCCAGCAATGAGTCCTGATCTCAATCCAATTGAAAATCTTTGGGGGGAGCTGAAAACTGCCATTGGAGAAAGGAACCCTGCAAATGTTCAAGAGCTTGAGCATATTGCAAAGGAAGTGTGGGAGAAAATGCCACCCGAGAAGTGCAAGAAGCTTATCGATGGATATAAGAAACGTTTGGAGGCTGTCATCGCTGCCAAAGGGTGTGCAACCAAATATTAAGGAGGGGTGCCAATATTAGTGCACATGCTGGTTTTCTGTTTTTTCTTTATAATTACAATATCTATGTTGAAATAACAATTGTCTTTTGTTAAATTACTTTGGACCTCCAATTAAAAGATCCTGCTGATATAAATTTGGTACATTTCCATTTATTTCTGAAGACATTCACTCAGTTATGCAAAACATGAAGGGGTGCCAATAATGGTGAGCAGGACTGTAGGTCTAGAATTTATGTGTGTGTTGTAGCAGGAGTTTATTTATTAATAGCAGCAGCTGATGTCCTTATAATTATCCCTGAGTGATCAGTGGATGATTCATCTATTCAAGGTGTTATTTTTAATTTCTCTGTATATTGGAGTGACATACCATTAGCGCTGATTACAATTTCTGTTTGTCTTTTTAGACTAATGTATTTGGTCTTTTACCTTTTAGTCTTTGTTATATACCTATGCCTCTTTAGCATTCAGACTTTACTTACCGTCACCAAATAACTGCAGAATTGCAAGATCAATTTGTCTTTTCCATCCGGAGTCCTTCTGTATAGCAATTCCATAACCAGTGGATGCAAAGACTTTGCCACTACCAATGGTCACTAACTTACAACCTTCATCCCTCCCTGCCATGTAGTTTAGCACAGCAGCATCATAGATAAAGGCATCCAGTTTTCTACAATAAAAGAAACAACAAGCCATAAGTATACATAAATACCATACTTTTACGATAATAAAATTGCACATTTAGTAAGGTACAATTATACTGCATACAAAATTAATATTTGTATTTTGCTTGATGGTATAAACTTCTTTGGGAAATGATTACTATTAGCATAGATGATGCTTTGGGGTTGAAGGTAAATAGGATGTTCTCTTTGCAAGGGAATATTCATTTTGCAAGGATATTTTAACTTGGCTTAGTGAATGTGGTACAAATTTACCTTGCAAAAAAATACCCAAATCATTTGCAAGGAAAATAAAAATAAAACAGCATTTTTGATTGCATATGTGTGGATGATAGGAGTCAGTAGTGCTTCTTCTCATTCACTAAGTTATGGGAAAATGTCCTTGCAAAATGAAATGTCCCTTGCAAAGTGAACAGCCTATTTGCCTTTGGTAAACCAACCCCACTGAATTCATTGATTGCCAGGACAGCTGGGAAAAGCACAGGCGTCGACTGGGATCTGACAGAATAAATGAGAATCTATCAAGACACTGATAGGTTTGCAAAAGTACAGTAGAATTGTCTAC
Organism: Glandirana rugosa; assembly: GCA_018402905.1. NCBI lineage: Eukaryota > Metazoa > Chordata > Amphibia > Anura > Ranidae > Glandirana > Glandirana rugosa. The sequence goes on from BLSH010514232.1 coordinate 183,552, forward strand.
AGCCCTAAAGAACTGAGATGAAAAAATATTCAGTGCAGTTTTACCTTGCTTTAGAAATTAAAGCGGTTGTCTACCCATTTTGTTTACTTTTACCTACAGGTAAGCCTATAATAAGACTTACCTGTAGGTAAAATGAATATCTTCTAAACCTGTACGATTTATAAGATATTATAAGATATTCCCTCTCGAATCCACTGCGGTATGTCTCGGCGCATGCGTCGTGTATGTCCCGGCGCATGCGCCATGTATGGCAAAGGCCCGGCAATAGTTCCGAACATTGCCGGAAAGACAGGTCCCGCGCGAATGCGCGTGAGTGACGTCTCACGTCAGTCACAGCGCCGGAGCCATGTACCTGGAAGCAAGATCCGAGGGAAGATGTCCGCTCCCACAGAGGGGACCAAGCAGCCCGGTCGGATCTTCATTCCAAGGTGAGTATTTCATAATGAGCTTTTTTCCGGGTAGACAAAAGCTTTAATAAAAGGTAAAAGGCTGGTTATTGACCTTAATACTTCTCTTGGTAAACCACCTTAATTTTGGGAGGTAAACCAACAGCAGCCTGAAAGTTTCTGGGAACTGTAAAATGGGGTTATTCTCTAAAGCACAATCTGCAAATGTTTTGCTCGTTTCAGCTCTAACCAGTTTCTGACAATTCCACCAATCCTTACCTAAAATGATTAACATAAAAAGAGCACTTCTGAACTACATGTTCTATATATTGGCTTAACTAGATGGCCTTGTGTTTTTATCTAATATAATAATAATATTATATTTTACTTACATTTGCTAATATAAGATGTATGATTTTGCAGCCTCTGCATTTTTACTTATTAATGAAATTGTACAAAAAATTCAGACAATTTTCTCCCCGCCAAGGCCCTGTTATTTTCTTGCTCACAGCTTACCCAGTTTTTAAAGATAGCAGAGCATCTTGTACAGATTTTTGGTTAAATTTCACCATGTATGTATGCATTTCGAGGTAGTTATTGCGGATGTTTCTTTCAGTGCTGCCATTAGGAACAGTGCCAAATCGAAAAGCCGGGGAGAAGTCATTGGGTCTTTGAAACTGCAAAAGATAGAAAGTTCACTGAAAAGCATGTAAACACTTCCTCAATACATAGTTGTTTTTACCCATCTGCACTGTTACTGAGGATAGTAGCTCTGTATTATCAAATGGTCATCTTTCCCATTCTGTATTATCAAACAACTATTGCATATTTAAACAAGACACAATGAAGGTTTTCTTATTTGTGGTATATAAACCTTAGAGCAAAATTAGCTAATAGTTTCCTCATTACACATAAATTACATCAGGCAACCAAATTCAATAAACCGCAAATTGTGTATACACAAACTGTTAGCAGAAAGTGGTTTAATTCCGTACATATGGAAATGGGTAGTGGAAATGGGTTTGTCTAAATCAAGATGTGAATGCGTTAATTCACGCATTTTTATTCCTTGACACAGGTTGTGTTAAGCCAGCTTAATTATTCTGAATAGACCTCTACTTTACCTCAAAGCATGGAAATTGACACCCAATTTGCAGCAACCTACAGAGCATTTACATCTGTTTTTTTGATGCACTATAGCCTATTATATATATGTATTGAAGTGCAATTAAGAATGAATGATTGTGACTGCTGTATCATATGCAATGTAGTATGAATGACCCCTGAGTTCAGTTGTGTACATTTCTATTTTTTCCAGCATATTTTGAACATTTTAGCCTCACGCACACTTTTTTAGTCCTGTTAAATGCATTTTCAAAAGGTCCTTTAAGCAAATGTATAACACTCTGATTAAATAGTTAAAACTATTAGTGTAACAATAGTTACCACTACTGAGGGGGCCCCATTGGGAAGGCTGGTAGTTAAAATTGCGAGTTTCCAGTAGAGAAGGGCTGAAATCAGAACTCAGTGTCATCCCTCTGTGCAGTTAGAATCATTTGCTTATCTGTCTTAGCAGTGTATATTTATTGCCCTCTGAACCCCTACTAAAGACAGAAATTAACCCTGTATGCCTGACACAGACAAAAAAAAGTAAAAAACAAAGTTCATTAAAAAAAAATTTATGCAGTAAAGCCTTTGGAGGACAGCTATGTTTTGTAGTTCTATGCAAAGAAGCTAGCATTTAACAGCTTTGCTATTATAGTATTTTTTTCAGTTATTGCATACATGTTAAAATGCTCATTTTAGGCCTGAACATTAGTTAACCCCCCAAACACTATGTTTTTTTAAAAAGACCTTGGATAAAAAAAAAATTGTGGCATCTATGTTCTTATGTATGTGTATATGGGGGCAGGGAACTTTAAAAAACATGTTTTGTTTATTTATTGTTACCTTTTTAACTTATTTTTTTACACTTATCTTTATTGATATCACATTGGGGCCAATAGCACCCTATATCATAGCACATTGTAATGACAGGTTCTCTTTATTGAGTCGTCAGAGGTCTATTAAACCCCTGATGTCTCCATTGCCCTCCACTGAAGCTAATGAAGCACATTAGGGGTTAAAATGGGGTTAAAGGTGCCAGCGTTCCGTGCTTGCAAGGTGGCGTGCATTGTTTTCAATGGGCAGGGGCGGAGGAGCTCACCGCACCGCCCCAAAGATGCTGCTTGCAGGACTTTTTGTAACATCCTGCAAGCGCACCGCCACAGTGTGAAAGTACTCCAGCTTTCACATTGGGGTGGAAGGGGAGGGATTTTTCAAGGCGCTATTGTTAGCTAAATAGTACCTGTAAAGCAGGTCTTAGAGAGAGCAACAAGTAACCTATAAACATCTGTAGCACATAAGCACTACACTTAGCAAATTGTGCCTGCGGCCTCTGTTATCAACATCTTCTAAGTGGCGGTGCATTTCAAGTAGATGTTGAGCCTGCACATCAATCACAGTATGTACCTGTTGTATTGCTGCTCCATTAATGGCTGCTGCAGATTCCACTTGTTCCACTCTGTGTGCGATCCCCGTAATGTCTGTTTGGAGGTCAGAAATTGCTGCAGCCAGGGTGTTCTTGATGTCCAGAGCTACAGCTTGCAGATCAGCTAGGCAGAGATATGGAGAGGCCTGCAGAGGAGTCTGTGTGCCGCCGCCGCGGTGCTCCGGAGGCGTCCGGCGGCTATCTCTTAAATCGAGGCCGCGGTCTGGCGTCTGTGAGTAGGCCTGAACTCCCTGGGATGGCAATCGGAGGAGAGCCGGGATGTTGTGACTCAGCTGAGTCGCCTCTGACGGTTCCTGGGTGCTTTTCCCTGCCATTGCGGTGGTGCAGCAGAGGTTTGGCCGCTTAAGAATGCTCAGCAGGACTTTCTGAACGGCGGAGCTCCTTCACTATGCTGCCGCCATGCTCCGGTGCCAAGCCACGCCCCATGGACTGTAATCTTATGTGAATGGAGGCAGATCCTCTAGAGTAACTAGGTCCTGATAACCTAAAAAAAGCTAAAAAAAGAAAGAGGAGGGGTGTGGCCGAGAGCCTGATGTAGCAGGAAGTTTCTGAGTGAGCTTTGCCGTCCATCCTGCAGAATCTTGCTGATATCTTTGCCATCCAACTCTGCATCGCCTTGAAAGCACCATCGATCATCTATCCTCCATCCCTGCTACAGTTTGCTGCCAGCATCGCCGCAAACCGACATCGCTAAATGGTCACAGGGGCCTACACTTCCAGCCAGACACACCAGGCCACGATGTTGGCCTTCCACCCTGCTGTGCTAAAAAGGCTGCACAAAGGTTGTTGTCCAAGGGCCTTAGGAACACACTGATGCTGATGGAGGAGCCTGACTCAGTTAAGGACTGGGGAGACCTGGATGATACTCCAAGTGCCTTTGCAGCAACTGCGGCCTCCACAACTCTGAGTACCCACACCACATGTTCTCAGGCTTCCAACATGGCGGCGGCTGGGGTTCATGCTGACACTGATACTGAGCCTACGCTTAGAGATATCCTAACTGCAGTAACAACATGCTGTACCTCAATAGCTGACCTTACTGGGGAGGTGAAGGGTATGAAGATGGAGATAGCCCTGGTGAGACAGGACATGCAGAAGCTGAGGGAGTGCATGGCTGCAGTGGAGGGCAGAGTGAGCACACTGGAAGATGAATGGCAGCCTTTACAAAGAGATGTGAAATATGTTCACTCCATGGCATCAGCCTCTGCTGAGCACCTGGAGGATATGGAGAACCGCCTCCGTTGCAACAATGTGCGCGCAGTAGGCATCCCAGAGAGAGTGGAGGGTAAAAACCACCTGCTGTGGAAAGGGCACACAGGGTCCCAGCGAGGCCTCCACCTGAATGTGCCCCACCTAGACCCTTCCTATTCCGGCTTCTTAATTACAGAGATAGAGATGCCATTTTATCACAGGCCAGAAAAGCTGAGTCGCTCAAAGTGGACAACGCTAAAGTTTCATTGTTCCCTGATGTACAGAGATACAGAGGCAGAGAGCAAAATTTCTGGATATCAAAAAGAGGCTATGTGCACTTGATGTGAAGCATTTCATGCTAACCTTGCAAAATTAAAAGTAATAGCCAATGGAACATCACACTTCTTCGAAAATCCTACTGCGGCAATGACCTGGTTAGACAGAGAGGGATGCAGCTTGGCGCACAGACCGCATTGATGCAAGAGAAGAAATTTCCTTTCTATTTTTTTGCTATATTTCTTCAGTTCAGTTTATATTTTAATAAGCGGCGGAGCAGACTTAGAAAGTGCTACTAAACCTTAGCAAACCCTACCATTGGAAAAACTTTTGGCTTCTGCAAGGTACATCAGGCTCTAATCTGTTGGGTCCTGTTGACCATGGATATCGGGTACTGTTCTGTTATTCATACAGTCAGGTCCATAAATATTGGGACATCAACACAATTCTAATCTTTTTTGGGTCTATACACCACCACAGTGGATTTGAAATGAAATGAACAAGATGTGCTTTAACTGTAGACTTTCAGCTTTAATTTGAGGGTATTTACATCCAAATCAGGTGAACAGTGTAGGAATTACAACAGTTTGTATATGTGCCTCCCACGTGCCGTCTATGCCTGACTCCTGTCAGCCACTCCCCATGGCACCTGCATAAGACCCACCGCTCTCTACGAATGATCAGCTGCTCCTTTTTTGCTACACACCAAAAATGAGTTATTGTGTTTTTAGTCTTTTTAGTGTTTTAATTTTTGCATTGACTTTCCCTCCCCTCAGTGTCATTTCCATCCCTTATCATCATGTACCATAGATTGGCGCCCTCTTTCTCTTTCTTTTTTTACATATATAAAATATACGAATGGTATATTAAAGAACAATATCTGCAGTCATGTTTGTGTGTAAAATTGGACTCCAACCATATTTACAGGGCCAGTAATTATCTATTCTAAATTGTAATTAAACCATTTAGATCTTTTGTTTTGCTGCTACTAAACCTTGCCTTAATTTTCAAAATAAGTCCATAAGAAAACAAAATAGGTGAGATTTTACAAAACTGTGAATGTTTTCAGGATATTTTTACTACCGAAATATTTTAAGGTTCGTCTTTTTCTTTTCAATTCTATCATCAAACACTATTGTTCAAAATTAGTCCATGGTTATTAGTTGGATAAAAATACATTATTTATTTAAAAAAAAAGCCAAACTGCAGCTTTCCACCAAAGCATGAAATTCAGCTGAAATTAAATGAGGATTTCATTAAAGATAACATACCCATATCCCTTGCTCAAGCAATGAAAAATAAAAGGTTCAGAGAGCATGTTACTGGCAATAAATATGACCATTTTCTCTTGTTACTGTATGTGTGGCAGTAAAAATTTAAAGTCCATGTTTAAAGATAGGTTCAGTCAATGCCCTACACTTTATGAGCTGCAAATGTTGAAGGTTTCAATTACTAAAGGTAAATCTTTGAAATACAAATAAAAGTGGCAAACAAATTAGGCTTGTAGCTAAAACCGGTTTCAGAGTTGAACTGATGTTACATTGCGGAGGAAAAATACATGCTTTATACGAGCATAGTAAAAAGAACGTAATCACACAAAATTAAGTTCAATTGATTTAATTCCATTTTGTAGTGGATGTATAAACTCCCATCCTCCCAGTAACCATTTTAATTATTGGTTTACTCATTTACAAAAATTACTATATCAATCAAGAGCTACATGTTCTAAAGCCCAACTACATAATAAAGTCACAACACACACTTTCAGTTGAAAATCTTAAAAATAAATGTGTTGGTTTATTTAGTCTGAGTTGATGCTTAGCATTGTTTAACTAGTTAAGATAACAACACTTACCTTAGAACACTGTAGGTTAGGTAAGTATGTGTCATACCAAAAACATGAATGACGTGATATTCTCTGAATTAATTATTGCTATATCTGTACATTGTTTTCTCCATAATTTTTTATTTAAAAGATATATGTAAATTTTAGTGAACTTTTAATAATGCCAATACTGTACAGGTTATTTACAAACTGGCAAAAAGTGTGAAAAAATTGTTGTTCCTCTCATCTGTTTTCTGTGATTAAAAGCACCAACGATTTATGTAGCTTTGTACCATTTTTAAATGGTTCACAAATGCTTTAAAAATCCCAAGTAGACAGTCAACTAAACATATAAGATAAAGTTACATCTTTTTTTGAATAAAACCTGATTAGCAAAAATGTTTTATTTTAATTTTTGATGATGGTATGTGTCAGGGACCAGTGTGACCAGAGATGTGTGGACTGCAACAGAGTGTACCAAAGGAAGGTAAAATGTAAATAATATGATTTATTATAATATAAATGAATAACAAAGAAAACACACCTCTAATATAGTAAATAGTGAAACAAAACCAGTGAATAAACCAACAGTGAAAATACAATAAATGACAGACTAAATCAAATATGTACAGAGCAAGGAATAACCAAATCGTACCAAGCCAGGATCATACAAGGTAGATCAAGCAGGGGGAACTGGGAGCAAGACAGGACAGTGAAAGGGAACCAGGAGACGGATTGAAGGAAGGGATGAGGCTTTCAGGAACACAGATCAGAGGCACAAGGAGACAATACCAAGGCAAAGAATCACAGTATTTCCCAAGTTTAAATATGCTTCCTGCAATCAGGATCAGGTGATGCCTGATTGCAGGGAACAATGTCAGCACCTGACTGCCGAGGGACACCCGCTGATGGACACTGGAACTGCAGCCCATAGGTCTGGGAGTTACATTGCCACCAGCAGGTGAAACCATTCCTGACAGTACCCCCCCCCCCCCCTCAAAGGAACGACCTCCGGACACTCCAACCAGGCCATAGCTGAAATAGTCCAGAACAAAAATGTCTCATAATCCCAAGGAGTGCCACGTTTCAAATAAGAAGCCTTACTGCCGGGATCCAAAAATAAGCCAGGTGTTCCACCGCCTGTATCTGGTAACTGGCTAGGTACCTCATTGCTGGGGCTAGGCAACTGGCTAGGTATGCTGTTGGCCAGATTCTTAGAGGCATAGGACATTTGATTCCTCAAAACAGTAGACATCCCAACGCTGGGGTACCATGGGTCATTTGCACACTTAGCCCTGGGGTCATGTGACAACACCAAAACTCTGACTACGGAATGTCTGGTTACAACCATGTAGCTTGCCTGATCTCCAGAACTTGTTTCACACTTCAACAGCCATCTAGGATTCCCCAAGGCACTGGTTACCCAACACGGGTCCCCTAATGCACCTGGGATTGTGGCAACCACATCCAGGTTGTGGCAAGACACAAATGGTGCTCTACCACTCCCCTGGAGCTCACCACTACCAAGGTCACAAAGGTAAAAGTGGCTACCAATTGTAAAGGGTATGTCCGGACCACAAGGCTTTGGTGCCATCAGAGCAAAGTAGTGTGGGAGGGACCCAATCGAGGCAACTGAGAACAGAACCTTAGGCAGAACAGCTAACCCATACCAGATATACAAAGCCTCAGACGTGTCAGACCCAATGGCAGATGGAATCCTACCCTCGGCAGGACAATCCGACAAGGCAATAAGCATAGAGACAATAACATTAAGCTGATATTTGGTCAAAGGATCATCAGAGGCGGGCTGGAAAGTAGGCATCGGATCAACAGGCACTAGATTATCAGGCTGGGCAGCGAGCAGAGGAACATCAGGTTGGACAGTGGGCAGAGTTACATCATACTGGGCAGTGGACAGAGGCACATCAGGCTGGGCAGTGAGCAGAGGCACATCAAGCTGGGCAGCGAGCAGAGGCACATCAGGCTGGGCAGTGGGCTGAGGCATATCAAGCTGGGCAGCAGGCAGAGGCATATCAAGCTGGGCAGCAGGCAGAGGCACATACGGCTGGGCAATGGGCACTGGGTCAGCAGGCTGGGCAACGGGCACTGGGTCAGCAGGCTGGGCAATGGGCACCAGATCAGTAGTCACCTGAACGGCAGGCATCAAGTCATTAGGCTGGACAGTGGGCACCAGAACAGCAGGCTGGACAGTGGGCACCAGAACAGCAGGCTGGACAGCGGGAATCAGAACAGCAGGCTGGACAGTGGGCACCAGAACAGCAAGCTGGACAGTGGGCACCAGGACATCAGGCTGGACAGCGAGCACCAGAACAGCAGGCTTGACAGTAGGCACAGGTTCAACAGACTGGACAGCAGGCACAGGATCAGCAGGTTGAGCAGAGGGCACAGGATCAGCAGGTTGAGCAGAGAGCACAGGATCAGTAAGCTGGACAGTGGGCACCGGATCAGCAGGCTGGACAATGGGCACAGGATCAGCAGGCTGAGCAATGGGCACAGGATCAGCAGACTGGATAATGGGCACAGGATCAGCAGACTGGGCAGCAGGTACGGGATCAACAGGTTGAGCAGAGGGCATAGGATCAGCAGGCTGGGTAGCATGTTCAGGTCTGTCAGAAGTAGGCTAAACTCTATTGGCAATTGTGGAGGTAGACTGGAGCAGATTGTCTGGTGTGGAGGCAGAGTGGAGCAGATTGGCTGATGTGGAGGCAGACTGGAGCAGATTGGCTGATGTGGAGGCAGACTGGAGCAGATCGGCTGGTGTGGAGACAGACTGGAGCAGATTGGCTGGTGTAGAGGCACACTGGAGCAGATCAGCTGGTGTGGAGGCAGACTGGAGCAGATCGGTTGGTATGGAGGCAGGATTGAATAGTGGCAGGATTGTGTGGGTTGGGAAAAACGTCAGTTTCTTCTTAGGTTTATCCACTGAAGTTCTGTAAGTGACTGCAAGGCTATAAATAGGGGGTGCAGCTGATGAAAGCGAATAGCTGGAGTATGGTAAGAAAGAGGGATCAGTTGCTAAGGGGAATTTTTGTGGGATTGTTGCAGGCAGCGGAGAAGAGGTAGATGGGTTAAAGGCAGGGTAAGTGCAGCAGGTGGAAACAGGGTACTGATACTTGGTTGGTAGTAGGGTATATTGGGCTGTGACTGTGGTTGCTGTAGATGATGGAGAGAGAGACCTTTGAGCAGGCAGGTCTCTGGCAGCAGGAATGGTCTGGTGCAAGCTGACTGAGGCTGAGTGCAATATATCTAACCATGCCTGTAGTAATGGCTGAACAAAATTCAGTTTACATGTGGCCTGTCTGACAAGAGACTGCACTGCGTTAATACACTCCACTAACACCTGTTGAGAGCATGCTGAAAAATGCTCAAAGAAATAAGCTGAGTCATCCTCCAATAACCACACCAGAGATTCTATCTGAGCCATACTGAAGGGGGGAGAAAAATCATCACTGCCCTTAGGAGTATTGGACAAAGCCAACTCTGCACAAACCTGAATCAAAGGCTGAACATCTCCAAACATACTACCCTGATCAACTAGGGAATGAGCAAGTCAGATACATTCCAATAGCTGGTCATTGGTCCACTCCTTCAATGTCTGGCGGCGGTATTCATTATCCTCTGTCACCAGCAGAGGAAATGCATTTTACCACAAACAGCAAAACCAAGATGGTTTCCCTGTACAGCCACTTCTGGTCAGGACTGGCCTTGGTATTATGTTAGGGACCGGTGTGACCAGAAATGTGTGGACTGCAACAGAGTGTACCAAACGTAGGTAAAATGTAAATGATATGATTTATTATAATATAAATGAATAACAAAGAAAATGCACCTCCAATATAGTGAATAGTGTAATACAACCAGTGAATAAACCAACAGTCAACATACAATAAATGACAGACTAAATCAAATATATACAGGAATAACCAAATCATAATCGTACCAAGCCAGGGTCATACACAAGAGATCAAGCAGGGGGAACTGGGAACAAGACAGGACAAGGAAATGGAACCAGGAGACGGACTGAGCGGGTAGGAAGGGATGAGGCTGCAGGAACAGGGTCAGAGTCCAGGAACAGGAGATGGGATGCAGGCTTCAGGAACACAGGGACACAGATCAGAGGCACAAGGAGACAATACCAAGGCAAAGAATCACAGTATTTCCCAAGTTTAAATATGCTTCCTGCAATCAGCATCAGGTAATGCCTGATTGCAGGGGATGATGTCAGCACCTGACTGCCGAGGGACACCCGCTGGTGGACACCTGAACTGCAGCCCATAGGTCTGGGTGCTACAATTCCACCAGCAAGTGAAACCGTTCCTGACAGTATGTTTGATAGTGGGGAACAGTAAAAAAAATTCTATTGGGTTTTGATTTCTGTCTATGACACCACTGGGGAAATTTTTTCTTACACCCTGTTTATCCGACACCCATGGAAGAAAAGGAGGAAGTGGCTTCCACCAAAACAGAAACAAAAAACAACAAAAACATTGGTCTAACTCTTCCTTGCACTACTAAAAATGTGCTATTGTCTGAATTCTTGGAGAGATTTTCCATCAATTCCTATTACTATCCTTTAAATGTATACTAGTAGCGCTAAACCCTTCTCCACTCTGTACAAAACTAGATAAACTGTTTTGGCTGAAGAGATGCTTTAAGTGTGTAAAGTCTATTTCACTTTTGTATAAAATGTCATATACTGCAATATACACAGTTAGGTTAATTCTAAAGACTCTAAAGACTGGAGCAAGTACAAAATAGCACCATTGGCCAGTCTGTTATTATTTCCTTGTGAAAAATGTCCTGAAAATGACAGCTGAAATCTGACTAGATGGCATTAGCTTAGTACTTTTCAGTACTATGATTAATTTGTGTTTCCAACTACAGTTTATAGGTACACTCAATTATAGTTTTTACACAACTTAACACAGACATTTTGCCCTTTGCTACCACTCTGGGATAAATGAAATTCTCTGATAGCTTTTTGCAGATAAAATAATATTTCATACAGAAACATGGTCATATTCATTATGTACTACAGATAATACTGGGCCTAAATTTAACTCCATTCCATGGTGAAGATAAATGTAACATTTAAAATAACTAGATATATCTCAATTATTCATCTATACCAGCAATACTATTGTATTGTGTAAAAGCCAGCTACAGAGAGAGTGCTTTTACAAAAGGAAAACATATAGGTTAGGTTTATGTGTTTTTGAGGCACGTTTTCTGGTGCGTTTTTTCATGCATGTTTTTGATCTGTTTTTAATGCATTTTGTATTTTTGGGATTTATTAATGTTGCTAGGAGAAAGTAACTATTGTCATGCAGGGAATCGCACCAAAATGCACCAAAAACAAATGTACATGCGTTTCCATGTGTTTTTAATGTGATTCTATTGAAGTCTAGAAGCCAAAAACGCACTGTGTTGCATGTAAAAAAGTTCCTGCACCTTTCTAAAAAAACGCACCGGTGGAACCTGCATAGATGTGAACGTGACCCATAGAAGCTAATGTTAAATTGTTTAACAATGTTAACCACTTGACCGCTGGGAGATTTACCCCCCTTCATAACCATTCCATTTTTTCTTTTTGGCACTGCATTACTTTAACCACTTCCTTACCGCCGTATAGTAATTATACGTCGGCAAGGAGCAGTCCCCATGCCAAGTGGACGTCATATGACGTCCACTTGTTTTCACCTGTGTCCAATCACAGCCGGTCACAGAATGATGAGAATCCGTGGTAACGAGCTGTTACCGGGTTCTCCTCTTCACACACCGATCGTGTGTGAGGAGGAGATAGCGGTAACAGCTCATTACCACTTACTGTCAGCACCAAGCACACTGATTGCCCCCCCTTCCTGTCACCACCCCATCAAAGTACCTGTCACAGCCCATCAGAGTACCTGTCACCTGCCCATCAGAGTACCCGAGTACCTGTCACCTGCCCATCAGAGTACTCGAGTACCTGTCATCTGCCCATCAGAGTACCCGAGTACCTGTCAACTGCCCATCAGAGTACCCGAGTACCTGTCACCAGCCCATCAGAGTACCCGAGTACCTGTCACCTGCCCATCAAAGTACCCGAGTACCTGTCACCTGCCCATGAGAGTACCCGAGGACCTGTCACCTGCCCATCAGAGTACCTGTCACCTGCCCATCAAAGTACCCGAGCACCTGTCACCTGCCCATATGAGTACCCGAGTACCTGTCACCTGCCCATCAAAGTACCAATTACCTGTCACCTGCCCATCAGAGCATTAACCATGAAACTACCCGTCCACTGTCC
>BLSH010514232.1:196100-218395 GCA_018402905.1 Glandirana rugosa
ACTACCCGTCCACTGTCCATGAGTACCTGTCACCTGCCCATCAGAGTACCCGAGTACCTGTCACCTGCCCATCACAGTACCCGAGTACCTGTCACCTGCCCATCACAGTACCCGAGTACCTGTCACCAGTCCATCAGAGTACCCGAGTACCTGTCACCAGACCATCAGAGTACCCGAGTACCTGTCACCAGTCCATCACAGTACCCATCATCAACCCATCTGAGTATCTGAGTACCTGTCACCAGGCCATCAGAGTATCCGAGCACCTGTCATCAACCCATCTGAGTACCTGAATACCTGTCAACAGCCCATCAAAGTACCGGAGTACCTGTCACCAGCCCATATAAGTACCCAAGTACCTGTCACCAGCCCATCACAGTACCCAAGTACCTGTCACCAGCCCATCACAGTACCTGAGTACCTGTCACCAGCCCATCAGAGTACCCGAGCACCTGTCATCAACCCATCAGAGTACCCGGGTGCCTGTCACCAGCCCATCACAGTACCCGAGTACCTGTCATTAACACATGTGAGTACCCGAGTACCTGTCACCAGCCCATGAGAGTACCTGAGTACTTGCCACCAGCCCATCAGTGTACTCAAGTACCTGTCACCAGCCCATTAGAGTACCCGAATACCTGTCACCAACCCATCTAAGTACCCAAGTACCTGTCACCAGCCCATCACAGTACCCAAGTATCTGTCACCTGCCCATCAAAGTACCCGAGTACCTGTCACCTGCCCATCAGAGTACCTGTCACCTGCCCATCAAAGTACCTGAGCACCTGTCACCTGCCCATATGAGTACCCGAGTACCTGTCACCTGCCCATCAGAGTACCCGAGTACCTGTCACCTGCCCATCAGAGTACCCGAGTACCTATCACCTGCCCATCACAGTACCTGAGTACCGGTCACCTGCCCATCACAGTACCCGAGTACCTGTCACGGCCCATCAGAGTACCTGTCACCAGACCATCAGAGTACCCGAGTACCTGTCACCAGTCCATCACAATACCCGTCATCAACCCATCTGAGTACCTGAGTACCTGTCACCAACCCATCTGAGTACCTGAGTACCTGTCACCAGCCCATCAGAGTATCCAAGCACCGGTCATCAACCCATCTGAGTACCTGAATACCTGTCACCAGCCCATCTGAGTACCCGAGTACCTGTCACCAGCCCATCAAAGTACCCGAGTACCTGTCACCAGCCCATATAAGTACCCAAGTACCTGTCACCAGCCCATCACAGTACCCAAGTACCTGTCACCAGTCCATCACAGTACCCGAGTACCTGTCACCATCCCATGAGAGTACCTGAGTACTTGTCACCAGCCCATCAGAGTACCCAAGCACCTGTCATCAACCCATCAGAGTACCCGAGTACCAGTCACCAGCCCATCTGAGTACCTAAGTACCTGTCACCAGCCCATCACAGTACCCAAGTACCTGTCACCAGCCCATCACAGTACCCGAGTACCTGTCATCAACACATCTGAGTACCCGAGTACCTGTCACCAGCCCATGAGAGTACCTGAGTACTTGCCACCAGCCCATCAGAGTACTCAAGTACCTGTCACCAGCCCATTAGAGTACCTGAGTACCTGTCACCAACCCATCTAAGTACCCAAGTACCTGTCACCAGCCCATCACAGTACCCGAGTACCTGTCACCATCCCATGAGAGTACCCGAGTACTTGTCACCAGCCCATTAGAGTACTCGAGTACCTGTCACCAGCCCATCAGAGTACCCAAGTACTTGTCACCAACCCATCAGAGTACCTGAGTACCTGTCACCAACCCTTCTGAGTATCTGTCATCAGCTCATCAGAGTACCCGAGTACCGGTCACCAGTCCATCTGAGTACCTGTCACTAGCCCATCTGAGTACCCTAGTACCTGTCACTAGCCCATCTTAGTACCCGAGTACCTGTCACTAGCCCATCTGAGTACCCAAGAACTTTTTACCAGCCCATCAGACTACCTGAGTACCTTTTACCAGCCCATCAGAGTACCCAAGTACCTTTTATTAATCCATCAGAATACCCGAGTATCTATCTGCAGCCCATAAGAGTACCTGAGTACCTATCTGAAGCCCATGCCTCATAAAATTTACATTGGGGTGTTTGCTTTCCAAAATGGCGTAATTTTGTGGGTAATTCCACTGTCCTTGTGCTCTAGGACCTTCAAAAGTGTGATAGGTAGGAATGAAATTAGATGTGTAATTTATGCTCCTAGAACGCCTGAAGGTACTACTTCAATGTTGGACCTCTCTATGTGGCCGGGCTGTGTAAAAGTCTCACACATGTGGTATCACCATACTCGGGACGAGTAGTAGAATATATTTTAGGGGGTAATTTTTGCTATGTACATGCTATGTGTTAGAAATATCATATAAATTGACAACTTTGTGTAAAAAAAAATATGTTTTCATTTTCTTTCCATGTTTTCCGAAGACTTGTGGAAAAAAATGAACCGTACAAAGACTCATAATGCCTCATAGAATATACCTTGGGGTGTTTGCTTTCCAAAATGGGGTCATTTTGTGGGCAATTCCATTGTCCTGGTGCTCCAGGGCCTTCAAAAATGTAATAGGTGGTTGAGAAATGAGATGTGTAATTTATGCTCGTAGAACGCCTAAAGGTGCTACTTCAATGTTGGGCTTGTGTATGTGGCCAGGCTGTGTAAAAGTCTCACACATGTGGTATCGCCATACTCAGGAGGAGTAGCAGAATGTATTTTGGGGTGTCATTTTTGCTATGTACATGCTATGTGTTGGCAATATCGTATAAATGGTCAACTTTGTGTTAAAAAAATGCATTTTCATTTTTTTTCCCACATTCTCCAACAACTTCTGGAAAAAAATGAACCGTTCAAAAGACTCATTATGCCTCATAGATTATAAGTTAGGGTGTTTGCTTTCCAAAATGGGGTCATTTTGTGGGCAATTCCATTTTACTGGTGTTCCAGGGCCTTCAAAAGTGTAATAAGTGGCTGAGAAATGAGATCTGTAATTTATGCTCGTAGAACGCCTGAAGGTGCTACTTCAATGTTAGGCCTTTGTATGTGGCCAGGCTGTGTAAAAGCCTCACACATGGGGTATCGCCATACTCAGGAGGGGTAGCAGAATGTATTTTGGGGTGTCATTGCAAGTATGCATATGCTGTGTGTGAGAAATAACTCGTTGTTTAACAATTTTGTGTAAAAAAAAAAAAAATCTTCATTTTGCAAAGAATTGTGGGAAAAAAATTACAACTTCAAAAAACTCACAATGCCCCTTACTAAATACCTTGGAATGTCTACTTTCCAAAAAGGGGGTCATTTGAGGGGTATTTGTACTTTTCTGGCTTGTTAGGGTCTCAAGAAATGAGATAGGTGGTCAGTACATCAGGTGTGATCAATTTTCAATGATTTGCATCATAGCTTTTAGACTCTATAACTTTCACAGAGAATAAATAATATCCACTAATTTGGGTTATTTTTACCAAAGATATGTAGCAGTATAAAGTATGGCCCAAATTTATGAAGAAAAATAACTTTTTTTGAAAAATTTTTCAATACAAACTGAAAAAAGTGTTTTTTTTTCAAAATTTTCGCTACTTTTTTGCTTATATTGAAAAAAAAAGCTCTATTTGTGAGAAAAAAATGATAAAAATTTTGTTTGGGTACAGTGTAGCATGAGTAATTGTCATTTAAAGTGTGAGAGTGCTGAAAGCTGAAAATTGGTTTGGTAAGGAAGGGGGTGTAAGTTTCCTGTAAGGAAGTGGTTAACTAATAATTGCGCAGCCATGCAACATTGTACAAAAAATGAAAATTATATAATTTTTTTCACACAAATAGAGCTTTTTTCGGCGGTATTTGATCACAACTTAATTTTTTATTTTTTGCGATATAAACAAGAAATTTAGGAAAAAAAACATATGTTTTACTTTCTGCTATACCATATATCCAATCAAAAACGTAAAAAATTACATTTCTTCATAAATTTTGACTGAAGGGTATTTTGCTACACGTCTTTGGTAAAAAAATAAAAAAAAATAAAAAATCCCAATAAGTGTATATTGATAGGTTACATGAAAGTTATATTATCTACAAACTATGGTAGATATACTGGATTTGTTACTTATTTGTTTATACCATTAATGGAGGTGATCAGCAACTTGAGTCTGACAGGCAGTCTTACACTAACACTGACACTTTTTGGGAATCAGTGATGCTAATACAGTGATCAGTGCTAAAAATTATACACTGTCACTGTACTAATGACACTGGCTGGGAAGGGGTTAACATCTAGGGCGATCAAAGTGTTAAATGTGTGCCTTACAGTGCTTGGTGCGTTCACTGTGAGGTGCTTTTACTAAGGGATGTGCCGGGTTTTATTCCCTGCTTTACAGGACAGAACTCTGTATTGTGTACATTCACAGAGCTCTGTCCTGTCACCCTCTTCGCTGATCAGTGGGTGTCGACGGCCAATCATTGGCCGGGATCCAATGATTGGCTTGTGCTGTGACTAATCACAGCACGGCCCCTACCCCAACGTGCTGGATCATGCTCCTAGTATGTGATCCAGAGCAGGAGAGCCGCTTTGCCGCCATACTCCTAGGTTAGGTGGTCGGGAAGCAGTAAAATGGACTTTAGTGCATTCCTGCAAATCTGAAAATGCACTGCAAAAGGTGTGAACCTAGCCTTACATATTATTCTCCCAAATACTTTGCACAAAGTTGCTACTCTGCCAAAAGTTTCTGCATTAAAGCTTCAACAAATTAATTGTAAATTACACATTTAGGTGCCGAAATATACTGCTTTCCTAAGCTACCTTTGCTCTATACCACTATCAGATATTCTGTAAAATAAAAAAGAAAACATCAGTAACCAATGAGTTAGAATAAAATAAGAAAGCAGATTTTTGCAGAACAGATGTTCAGTTATTCCCGGTTATATTTAAAGTGACACACAGACTTTACAGATGTTTGCAGAACAGATGTTCAGTTATTCCCGGTTATATTTAAAGTGACACACAGACTTTACAGATGTTTGCAGAATAGATGTTCAGTTATTCCCGGCTATATTTAAAGTGACACACAGACTTTACAGATGTTTGCAGAACAGATGTTCAGTTATTCCCGGTTTTTGTTAAAGTGACACACAGACTTTACAGATGTTTGCAGAACAGATGTTCAGTTATTTCCGCCTATATTTAAAGGGACACACAGACATTACAGATGTTTGCAGAACAGATGTTCAGTTATTCCCGGCTATATTTAAAGTGACACACAGACTTTACAGATGTTTGCAGAACAGATGTTCAGTTATTCCCGGTTATATTTAAAGTGACACACAGACTTTACAGATGTTTGCAGAACAGTGATATGGGTTCTCCCGGCTTATTTACACTTTTTTGACACAGTTTGAAGATGATTTTAGAACAGTTATATGGCTTCTACCATTAATTAATACTTTTCAGACCCAGTTTGAAGATGATCCACATTCACCTCCATTTTTGCTTTTTTTATGTTTTTATTTTTTAAAAAATATTTAAAGTTATTTTCCTGTCCCCATTTCTTTGTAGGTCACTTGTCTTACCCTTACCCCCATTTCCTTCCTTTTGCAGACCTCTAGGACTTTCCAGGACTATTTTACAGCCATTTTTGTGCCTAAAAGTTCGGGTCCCCATTGATTTCAATGGGGTTTGGGGTCCGGGACAAAGTTCGGGTTCTGTCCGGACCCGAACCCGGACTTTGTCCTGAAGTTCGGCCGAACCAGCAGAATCCGGACTTCTAGAAGTTCGCTCAACTCTACTGCTGGGCTGTCCCTATGGGTGTGCATGAGGCAATATATTGAATGATCCACGATGGCTCAAAATTGATATAGTTCAGAAATATTTAGACAGCATAAAGGTGAATAAAGCACTTGGACCAGATGGCATATACCTATGGATCCTTAAAGAATTGAGCTCTGTCATTTTAAAGCTATTGTTTCTAATTTTTAGGGACTCTTTAATGACTGGAATAGTATCACTCGATTGGTGTAAAGCCAATGTAGTGCCTATATACAGTGTCTTGAAAAACTATTCATACCCCTTGAACTTTTCCACCTTTTGTCATGTTAGAACCAAAAATGTAAATGTATTTTATTGGGATTTTATGTGATACGCCAACACAAAGTGGCACATAATTGTGAAGTGGGAGGAAAATGATGAATGTTTTTCAAAATTTTTTACAAATAAATATGTGAAAAGTATGGCATGCATTTGTATTCAGCCCCTGTTACTCTGATACCCCTAACTAAAAATCTAGTGGAACCAATTGTATTGGGAAGTCACCTATTTTCCATCCTTACAATTAAACGCAAATATATGGGCCTTCGTACAGAGACACAAGTCAATCACGACATCCATCATATGCCTACACTTCAGTCACATTCACAAAATTTAAAACCTAAACTTAGAAAAGTGTTGAAACGGCTAGAGACCAACCCCGATTTAATTTTCAAACCATCGGATAAAGGGGGGAATGTGGTAATAATGAACAAAGACCAATATATCACATGTGCCAAAGAATCCTCTCAAACCAAGAATGGTACAAGCTCATTTCTGAGATTATGGACATTGGTTGTCTCACGGAACACGCAAGTAAACGTATCTATGACTACCTTCGACCTTTCGTCATTTCTCTACCCTCATATATTCAAGACACTAGGGACCTTCTGCGCATCCTCGAGGGGCTCACTATTCCTCGGGGGGCGTGGTTGGTCACTATAGATGTCGAAGCTTTATACAGCGCGATACCCCATTACAAGGGTCTCCAAGTCATGGGGGAATTTTTGAAAACCAAACCACATACATTTTGGACCTATAACGCCTTTGTTCTGCGCCTACTCAAATACATATTGTACCACAATGTGTTTTTTTTCTGGGTTCCCACTTCCTCCAGGTGCAGGGTGTGGCAATGGGGAACACGATGTGCCCCATCGTACACGAACCTGTTCCTGGGGGGGTGGGAACATCATTGGTTTTTTCCACCTGTTGGAGGCCTTTTTTGGTTGGATCTGGCATGTCTAGGGTTTCCTCCCCTTTTTTTTTTATTATTATATTTTATATTATTTGTCTATTCACATTCATCTTCATGCACTTTTATTTATCATTTAACACACATAATATTATTTTTATTATTCATTTTTATACATATGTCATCATACAGCACGCTGATATATATTGTTCACCATTTCATTGTTCTTTTCATTCATTACATCAGGTCATTTCTCACTCTTCATATTTGTTATTTTGATGATATTTCACCTATTTCATACACACTCTTTCATCACTTTCACATTTTATCCCTTTACTTCCTACTTTACTGCATATCACATTTCCTTTCTCCCTTTTTCTTTTTGTTTCCTACTTTAGTCCGATTGCACCCAGGGATGCGAGAGGTGTACTCTGTGGCTATATGTTTTTTGTTTGGTCCACCCGGGACCTTGTGTCCCGGGGGGACATGTTCGTGTCTTGTTTGTGTTGTTTTTCCTTTCTCCCTAGGTCTTTTGTTCTACTGGTCCTTTTCGTCCGGCTCCGTTCCCCCTTCCCTTCTTTGTTTTTGTCATCTATTCTTTTCTGCAGTATCCTTTGTTGGCCACTAGAGTCCACCTCTTGACGGGAGTGTATACGCGCGGATTCACTTAATGACGTGTCAGATCAGTACACGTCATGGGCGCCGCAAATCGGTCTAGCGGTCGCCCATGATCTGCGTGTTGTTTTTGTCACTTCCGCCATTCCCGAAGATCCTCCGCGTCAATCCCGGGAACGCATCCACCCCACGTCACTACACACGTGCATGTGGGAGGAGTCCAGTCACTGGTGGGAACCGCCCCTCCATTTAAGGGAGCCTCACAGCATCCAGGAGTGTCGTGACTAGATGTCCTGAATATGCATGGAGACATGGACTGGCTTTATAGCAGGAGACACAGACAAGCATACCAGGTGGGCCCCTAGACACTATTAGCAAATAACTTACATCATTTATGCAGGCGCAACTTTGACTCCATTATATGCCTTCTTCTTTTTATATAGCGGCGGTGTGATATCCAGCTAGCCCCTCTCTCCTAGGAGATATTGGGATGGCTTTTTTCCCGTGCACCCCCCAGGGACCCTAGTCAGGGTGCACAGGGCGGCATATTGGGGATCACTCCATTTAGTTCCTCCCTGCAAATTATATCAGCAACATAAGGAACGGTATGTGGCTGCTTTATGCGCCTATACAACATTGTATATATTTTATTCTTTTCTATCTGCTCTTTTTTATGCCTGTCCTGCACACTTCCTGCTTACCTAGCAAACCCTATGAGACCATCCATTTTGGCATGCATGGTCTACATATGACCACACAAGACTACATTCATATATACACTTAAGGCATGATTTTTCCTCCCTGTCTCATGTATGGCAAATTTGTTTTAACCTGTCATTGGTCTCTATCTCAGCACTGGGGTAGAACCTTTTCATCCCAGCACATATAGCTCACTATTCCTCGGGGGGCGTGGTTGGTCACTATAGATGTCGAAGCTTTATACAGCGCGATACCCCATTACAAGGGTCTCCAAGTCATGGGGGAATTTTTGAAAACCAAACCACATACATTTTGGACCTATAACGCCTTTGTTCTGCGCCTACTCAGATACATATTGTACCACAATGTGTTTTTTTTCTGGGTTCCCACTTCCGCCAGGTGCAGGGTGTGGCAATGGGGAACACGATGTGCCCCATCGTACACGAACCTGTTCCTGGGGGGATGGGAACATCATTGGTTTTTTCCACCTGTTGGAGGCCTTTTTTGGTTGGATCTGGCATGTCTAGGGTTTCCTCCCCTTTTTTTTTTATTATTATATTTTATATTATTTGTCTATTCACATTAATCTTCATGCACTTTTATTTATCATTTAACACGCATAATATTATTTTTATTATTCATTTTTATACATATGTCATCATACAGCACGCTGATATATATTGTTCACCATTTCATTGTTCTTTTCATTCATTAACTCAGGTCATTTCTCACTCTCCATATTTGTTATTTTGATGATATTTCACCTATTTCATACACACCCTTTCATCACTTTCACATTTTATCCCTTTACTTCCTACTTTACTGCATATAACATTTCCTTTCTCCCTTTTTCTTTTTGTTTCCTACTTTAGTCCGATTGCACCCAGGGATGCGAGAGGTGTACTCTGTGGCTATATGTTTTTTGTTTGGTCCACCCGGGACCTTGTGTCCCGGGGGGACATGTTCGTGTCTTGTTTGTGTTGTTTTTCCTTTCTCCCTTGGTCTTTTGTTCTACTGGTCCTTTTCGTCCGGCTCCGTTCCCCCTTCCCTTCTTTGTTTTTGTCATCTATTCTTTTCTGCAGTATCCTTTGTTGGCCACTAGAGTCCACCTCTTGACGGGAGTGTATACGCGCGGATTCACTTAATGACGTGTCAGATCAGTACACGTCATGGGCGCCGCAAATCGGTCTAGCGGTCGCCCATGATCTGTGTGTTGTTTTTGTCACTTCCGCCATTCCCGAAGATCCTCCGCGTCAATCCCGGGAACGCATCCACCCCACGTCACTACACACGTGCATGTGGGAGGAGTCCAGTCACTGGTGGGAACCGCCCCTCCATTTAAGGGAGCCTCACAGCATCCAGGAGTGTCGTGACTAGATGTCCTGAATATGCATGGAGACATGGACTGGCTTTATAGCAGGAGACACAGACAAGCATACCAGGTGGGCCCCTAGACACTATTAGCAAATAACTTACATCATTTATGCAGGCGCAACTTTGACTCCATTATATGCCTTCTTCTTTTTATATAGCGGCGGTGTGATATCCAGCTAGCCCCTCTCTCCTAGAAGATATTGGGATGGCTTTTTTCCCGTGCACCCCCCAGGGACCCTAGTCAGGGTGCACAGGGCGGCATATTGGGGATCACTCCATTTAGTTCCTCCCTGCAAATTATATCAGCAACATAAGGAACGGTATGTGGCTGCTTTATGCGCCTATACAACATTGTATATATTTTATTCTTTTCTATCTGCTCTTTTTTATGCCTGTCCTGCACACTTCCTGCTTACCTAGCAAACCCTATGAGACCATCCATTTTGGCATGCATGGTCTACATATGACCACACAAGACTACATTCATATATACACTTAAGGCATGATTTTTCCTCCCTGTCTCATGTATGGCAAATTTGTTTTAACCTGTCATTGGTCTCTATCTCAGCACTGGGGTAGAACCTTTTCATCCCAGCACATATAGCTCTACATAAAATTGTGTCTCTCTACCATATTGAGATGTCACATTTTTCCATCCCAATTATTAACCAATATTTGGCATGTATTTTATTTACTGTCTTAGTTTTTTTGCTTCCCTTCCCTTCCCTCATATTGTATTGTATTGTATTATATCCATTTGTTTTGGTATCTGGTACAACAATATTATTATCACTATATTTGTATCCATCATATGATATTAGATTATCTCTATGAATCAGACTCTTAACGAAGTAGCTCTTTTTTTCCACCTGGGGGCATCCTCTACATTGGCATGTATCTCCTCACAATAGGGTCTTTTGGACTATATTCTTTCTTCTCTCACTTTTCCTTTTCTTGTTTCTCTTCTTTTTTTTTTCCCTCTATTCCTTTTTTCTATCTCTTTCACCTTTTCCTAGTGTTCTCCATTTCCTTATTTCTTTTTCTCTTTCTTCCTTTCTCTCTCTATTTCCCCTTTATGTTCATCTAGCACTCACCCTATCCCCACCCCCCTTCTTTCTTCTCTCTCTTTTTTTTTTTCCCAGACCCATCATTTTGGTCGTTATACTGACCCCCTCACGGGTAGGCTTGGGCTGCCTTTGCACAAGACCACCGGTATGTATTATTCCATCGCCTCCTCTCTCTTTATGTGTATTTGTGTGGGGGCTTTACATCAGACAAAGTAAGGGACTATGTTTGTTGGTAATTGTATTATACCTATTATACTTTCTTTAGTTTTTCTTTTCTGGAACTCTATGTACCTATGAACTCTATGAACCATATATTCAACATATAATGTGTGAATATATCTGACTATGTACACCAATACCAGCCTTATTGATTGGGATTCTACATTTTACATTTGCAAACAGTGGTATTAAAAGATTTCTATGCGTAGATAAGAGAACATATGGATGTTGTAATTCTGCTCACTGTGGTCCATATTAATTGAGCTTTTTTTGCTTGATAAATCACCAGGAATGCATGAAGAAGCATGTGGCGAAACACGTTGCAAATTTGGTGTGATTATAAGCATCTTCTCATTTAAGGGGCCCTGACCTGACATCGGTTGCCTCCTTGATGACCACCAAGGACTAGGCCTATCTATTTACGCAATGACCACAATGTTCTCTACATATTTTCATTGTCTCCATATGTTATGGACTTTTTACTATGCTATGTAATAAATATTGTTTTTATACAATCCACTGTTGTGCTATCCTGTTTTGGAATTCTCAGTGACAGCCTCTAAAGTTCCATTCCTTTTTCCCTTTGGTTTTTGTGCATTTTACCAGAAATATGTAGAAGAATATATATCAGCCTAAACTGATGAATACATTCTTTTTTTTGTTTTGTTTTTTGGATATGTATTATAGCAGAAAGTATAACTTGTCATTCTTTTTTGTTAATAGCGCAAAAAAATAAAATCCGCAGAGGTAATCAATTACCACCAAAAGAAAGCTCTATTTGTGGGAAAAAAAGGACGTAAATTTTGTTTGGGTACAGTGTCACACAACCGCGTAATTGTCAGTTAAAGTGACGCAGTGCCGTATCGCAACAAAAATGGCCTGGTCAGGAAGCGGGTAAATCCTTCAGGTGCTGAAGTGGTTAAATGTCTCATGCACACAGGGCATATGCCCAGCTCTCCTTTTTTTCCTGACAGCAGCATATTGGCAAACAAAAAAAATGCTTGACGCGTGTAAACATGTCTAGACAATCCATATAGGGTATTGGCAACATTTTCAGTTACTCTTATATTACTTATAGTTTTGGCCTGGTGTTGCAACAAATATTGAGTTTTGATTTGGGAAAAAATATTAAACAGACTGGACTGTCTGCTGGTGTTGGCCCTGCTGTTTGCCCTGCTGCTCTTTTAGGTGCTGGTAGATTAACTGGTGTTGCCGGCAGAAGAGAAATTAGTTGTGAAATTCAGATTTGGCTAAATATAAATTTAGCAAATTTGTGTTGGTCAGCAGCATCACAACGACCAATATCAAAGGGGGGTAGCTGAATAACCCAGCCCCTCACTAAAAAAGTAGGCTAGAACCAGCCATTAAGCAAGTGTGATGGAGCTCCTTTAGCAAGAGGGCAGAGAGAATTAACTGACTGCATAGGGAGAGATTACTTTGGTGGATAAGTTATTAAACTAAGTTTTGTAACTTGCAATGGGGTGCATTTTTTTTAAGAAAACCCTAAATAGTGCAGTGCTATCCCTCAAAGACATATATTAAATATGTATCAGTGCATAAATAATAGGTGATGCATAATAGATAATACTTGTGAAAATCAAATATCTCATAAAAATCAGTAAATAAGTGAAAATATTAGAATGGGGTGAAAATATATAGCAGTATACATTAATCACTCACAAGTCCATACTTCATTAAAGTCCATCAAAAAATGTACAACGTTCAGTGAATGTGCAATCCCACACACCATAGGTTCCTTACTTATCCACCTCAGTGCCCTTCACCCCACCTTCGGGTATCCTCTCACCTGCTTAGGTAGATCAGTATTATAGTGGCACTGCTCCACTAGCTGAACAGTCACGATCCTCAGTTCCCCAACATAGTATCGATCATATAAGATACCATGTAGTGCAGATCGCTTATATCAAATTTTATTCAAATGTAAAAAAAAAAAATCACATTTAAGAAGTGAACAAACAGCATATATCAGAAATAATGTCGGCGTCCACAGCTCTGCCCAACTCCGCCTAGCATGATTACGTCACCACCTGTCTCACACGTTGCACCCAATAGGTTTTCTCAAAGATTTAGGCTGGTAAACGACATCATGCTTCTATATATTATACAGTCTGGTTACCATGTTAGCTGCTGCATCGGCCACTGCCATGATACCGGAGCCACACAGTAATTACCCAGGGATCAAATTGAAAAAGGACTGGTCATGCTAGCCCTTGCTAAACATACAGTACAAACTAATAATCGCACCAACATATGAAGACAATATATGTAAATATATATACAAAAATATACAAATCAATGGCAATAATATATATATAAAGATATTAAAATCAATCTGTTTAAAACTATTACATTTACAGCACTTTCTATACATATATTCCATATATGGTCATATCAGGGACTGATCAAGATTGGAAAAGGTATAAAATATAAAACACTATCTCTAAATAAACATAAATTTTCCAGATATGACTATGGATATTAAAAATGAATAAAAAGTGAATAAAAAGTATAATATATATTTTATCAGTGTATAGTGTTATCAGCCCTGCCCAGGTCCCAGTTATGAAGTACAAAACACTTCCCCCTATATTATGGATATGAAGAGAGGGGGATGTGCTCTTTAGTTTAAATCAAGAGTGAACAGAAAGGGTGGCAAAGCTGCTCTTATCAATAGGTAATTTACTGTCAGGATCACCAGGTGAAATTAAAGGTAAAAAAGACTGGAAGAAGAAAACTAACAATATCACCACAGCCAAGGACTGGTAAGCTACAATATATATACACCTGTACAGTATATATATATATATATATATATATATATATATATATATATATATATATATAAATATATATATGGGGCATGGCCTGCAGCGGCATGTGAAAGGAAGCTATTCACAGAGCTCCCGCTGGTGATCCTTTCATTATCCTACCCTCGGCACCGATCCTGCTCCAAACTGTGTCTACAGCATTCTGCAGACTCCAGGCACACAAGGGATCCACTCCTGCTCTGTTCCACCACCATAGAGACCAAAGATGGTGCCGGCGGCCCCCAGCCACAGCATGCACCGTGGACGGTGGACAGGCAGCAGCATCTGGGGGGTAAGTCAGTCAAACCCCTCAAAACACAGACCAAAGACCCCCCCTAAAGACATGGTCTACTACATGCAGAAACTCTCTGCAGCAAATGGTCCCCTTCTCCATGTGTCTCAGCTCTCCATTAGTGATCCTGAGCTGGCTGAACAGGAAGGCATGGGAGGCCAGGATGACACTGTCCCCCTGGAGACTTCTCCTATCCCCACTTTTTTTACATTTTCTCTGCGCCCCTTGAGGACTCTGCACAGCCCATCCTGAGCAATATTTTGCATGCTGTGCACAAAGGCACAGCCACAGTGGTTGATCTTAAGGAGCAATTTGGGGGTCTTAAAGAGACGGTGTCACTCCTATGCCCGGGAGGGAACCACTGCGGTGGAGGGCCGGGTCAGTGACCTGGAAGATTAACTACCCCCCTGATCAGGAATGCCAGAGAATGCATACAACAAATCGCCCTAGCTAACAACAAGACTGACGATCTCGAAAATCGCCTTAGGAGGAACAATGTCAGGATAATAGGGCTCCCTGAGAAGGTAGAGGGCCAGGACCCCACAGACTTTATAGAACACTGGCTGCAAGACATCTTTGGCAAAGAGTCTTTTACCCCCCTCTTTGCTGTGGAGAGGGCACACCACCGTGGCCCCATCTCCAGGACATCCTCCATCCTCCGTGCTGGCATGGCTACTGAACTACAAAGACCATGAAATTATTTTACGCCTTGCTAGGGAAAGGTAAAAGAGTACTAAGGATGGTCAGAGGGGTAATGGTTAAACTTCAAAAAAAAAATGTTTTATAAAACTAAAACTAAAAAGTAAAACTAAAACTAAAAGCAAAACAAAACAAAAATTATAAAACTAAAACTAAAAAGTAAAACTAAAACAAAGCAAAACAAAAAAATAAAATAAATATGAGAAAACTCTAATGTACACAAAAGGCAAAAATTTCTGAGAGATTTGAAAGACTATGAAGAAGGATTGGTCTATGTATGGAAGCGATCAGATCGGCCTACTTCAATTTTAAAGAGAAGGAGACGCCCAAGAAAGAGCACAGGGAGACATGTCAGCTTTGGCTCTCCCAACCAGTCTGACTCACAATCAGAGCTGTCAGACGGAATGGACAGTACAGCTACAGGAGGATCCCGAGGCTCTGCATCGTCTGTGTTCTCAAGGGATAATAAACACATGGACTGTCGGTCTTCAAAAAAACGTAACAGCGAATCCAGATGTAAAGAAAAAGAAAACAAACAAAGGAGGAAAGTCAGGAAGTAGGAAGTCAGGAAGTAATCCCAAGGGAATCTTATCCACGACAAGTCCGGAACAGAAAATAAACCACAGAAGTGCATAACACGGACGAGGGTAATGTACCTAAGGTTATTAATCTTTCCAATGTCACACTTTCTGATGCCGAACTGTCCCTTTTATCTAAAGGTCTCTCTTTCTCCCCCACTCAGCACTTTAATGTGTTTTCTACTTTATTGCATGTAAATCGATTCATAAGAAATGTTGTTCTGAGAAAACACTTTTTGAATGAACCTGAATTAGAGACTGTAGGAGATATTTGCCCACAAGAAGGCTTGGAGGATAAACCTTGCTCTTTTGACTTTAATGACCTAGTTGTTAAATCTGCCTTGGAAAGTTTGGAATCAGAGACTGTGGGAGGACTTTTTGGTAGCACCAGAGATGAAGCATGTGCACAAAACAAATACTTTTATCCTGTTGATGCACGGAATTCCACAACTGACATGTTCCAGTCATTGGTAGAACAGGATTTGGTTGCATTGGAGGGAAAAATTAAACAAAAATCAAAGCTATGTACTGATAACCTTTCTAAAGCAGAGCGGAGCGTGCAGCCATTAAAGAGTTAAAGAAACATAATGATCTTGTTATCCGTAGAGCGGATAAGGGAGGGTCTGTAGTAGTACTCAGTGCTGAGGATTATAAGCTGGAAGCACTGCGCCAGCTAGGTGACACCACTACATACAGAAAACTCAACCGTGACCCCACCACGGAATTCAGCACTCGTTTGTCTCATCTTTTGGATGAGGGCAAACATCTAGGCATATTGTCTGACAAATTGGCAGGATATTTACTGGTGGCCGACCCAGTGATCCCAATTTTCCATCATCTACCCAAGCTCCACACATCCACAGTACCTGTACAGGGACGCCCCATAGTGGCAGGTGTAGGGTCCCTGTTTGAGAGGTTGGGACACTGGGTCGACCACTATTTACAGCCACTGGTCACCAGGCTCCCAGGGTTCATCAAGGACACCACTACAGTCTTGAACAGTATACAAGATTTCACATGGGAGGAGAACTTCATTTGGGTTACACTGGATGTCAAAGCACTTTACTCCAGCATTCCACAACATTTAGCATTAGAGGCACTACAACATCATCTGACACACTATAGCTTTTACCAGAGAGAATTGAAGGAATTTTTAATAATGACCGTTGAGTTTTTACTGCATCATAATTATTTTCTCTTTGATGGCACTTTCTATCTGCAGTGTAAACGGGCGTCGATGGGGGCTAAATTTTCACCCTCGCTGGCTAACCTGTATATGGGTTGGTGGGAGGAGATGTATATCTTCTCCAATGCCAACCCTTTCAGGAGCCAACATCGACGACCTCCTGTGTGTGTGGCAGGGCACAATGGAGGAGTTAATCTCTTTTATTGAATATGCCAACAAGAATTCCCTAAACTTGGAGTTCTCCTTTAACACCACTCCCAATCGGATTGAATTCTTGGATATTGTTTTGCAGGCGGATTGCAACTCTGGTAGGGTCCACACGGAGACGTATCGCACAGAATGTGCAGAGAATACAATCCTTTTGGCTACTAGTTGCCACCCTACACATATGGTGCGATTGGTCCCCGTGGGAGAATTCATTAGAGCCAGGCGGAATTGCTCTGAGGAAAAAAGTTTTTCCCGGGAATGTCAGAACATTTCCTCTAGACTCCAAGCACTTAACTATAACAGTAAAGACATTTTGAAAGCAGAAAATATAGCAAAAGATAGAAAGAGGACAGACCTCCTTACTAAATCAGGAAAGAGTAAAATAAACAAGAAGATGGACAGAAATTCTCTATTCTTTGTGACAACATACTCCAAGGAGTTCCACCAGATTAGAAGTATAATTCAAATACGCATGGAGGTGCTCCGCATGGATCGGGACCTAGAGAAAATAGTGCAGACCGGGGTGCGGTTCTCTGCCAGGCGAGCTGAAACTCTGGGCAACATGCTATCCCCAAGTCTTTTTTCGTCCAAACAGCCTAGCCAGACCTGGCTGCACGTCCAAGGCTCATATCCATGTGGCACACCGACATGTCGTTTTTGTGGGAAACATAAAAAGTTGCGAGATGTTAAATCATATGCAAATAATAAGGTATTTAATATCAAAAATTACATCAACTGTGACTCTGATAATGTAGTATATGTTATAGAGTATAAAAGTTGCAGCCTACAATATGTGGGCTGCACTACAAGAGCGCTGAGGAAAAGGGTCAGTGAGCATTTTCACGGAGCCTCCTATACCACAAATAAGGGACTGTCCAACGTGTCTAAGCATTTTAAACACGAACACAGGGGCAACATGTCATCATTTTGTTTTTATGGTGTAGAGAGGGTCCGACCATCCCCCCGGGGGGGAGATTTACATCATAAGCTCTTACAAAGGGAAGTTTGGTGGATCTACAGCCTACAGACAAGGGTCCCCACAGGAATGAACTACAGATATGATGTTGATCTTTTCCTGAAATAAGTTGGTTTTTCCCTTTTTTCAGTTTGTTTTACTTTTTTAGTTTTAGTCTATATATTTTTTCTTTCTCCTTTTTTTTTTTGTTTTGCTTTGTTTTAGTTTTAGTTTTACTTTTTAGTTTTTTAATTTTTGTTTTGTTTTGCTTTTAGTTTTATAATTTTTTTTTTTTTTTTTGAAGTTTAACCATTACCCCTCTGACCATCCTTAGTACTCTTTTACCTTTACTTTTACCTTTACCTTTACCATTCATCTATTTGAGGACTGGAGTTGAAAAACACTGCCTTAGGGGAGGGGGAGGGGAAGGAGGGGACAAAGGGGGGAAAAATAAGGGAGGAAAGGGAATAAGGAGAAGGGGTGGAAAAACCAAAAACTATATAATACATTTCATTAAACAGTAGTCTATCCCCAGATGTCTTAGAACACAGTCAGGGGGTGACTACTGATCAAGGAATACTGATAAATTACATTTGTTATTCAAGCCTTGGGGATATAAAGTACGTAAATTATAAATCCACATTTTTTCTTTTTGTAATAAAATTCTATCAAAGCCTCCCCTTCTTGTGGCTGAATGGGGCTTAAAAGCAGCACAATCCTTCCTGGAACAGGAATTCCCTTCTGTAGGAGCTCATAATGAGTTCCTGATTGATATATTGGAATTCATGAATCTGCACCTGTGTAATCAATTGAAGGATAAGGTATTTAAATGCTAAGTTGAGTCCCCAGCCTCCAATCCAGCTCAGAAGAAGTTTGATTACGAACGAAACATGTCAGAAAAGACACTGTTAGTCCGTGATTAATTTCATGGACTCACCACCATTTTTTTTGGTAACTATATTGGAATTGGAATCCACTTTACCTCTACAGGTGTTTTTTATGGAGATATGGATTGTGACTAACCAGCTA
Source organism: Glandirana rugosa (assembly GCA_018402905.1). NCBI lineage: Eukaryota > Metazoa > Chordata > Amphibia > Anura > Ranidae > Glandirana > Glandirana rugosa. Next base: position 214,856 of record BLSH010514232.1, read on the forward strand.
TCCAGGATCTGAAGTTGAGGAACTTGGAATGGAAACGGGAGTACTCCCAACACCTGCAAGCATTCAATATATACAGATCGCTGACTTTTGGCATGAATAGGAGGAATATTGCTGTTTATACAACGGCATCGGGTCCCCCTTACCTCCATCTGACCATCTCCCAGTGATTGGGTCAGTGGAGAAGTGTGGGACCCAACGTTTGCACACTATCCATCCATATGGCTTTATGCTCTAATGAAAGAGCGGTGGAATTACTTTTCTATAACTAGTCCCTCAATCCCTGGATGGATCAGGAGGGAAACGGCTGTTCACCTCTCCAGATAAGGATCCCCTTACCTCCATCTGACTACCAGTCTGGGTAAGGATCAGGGGAGAAGTGTGGGATCCTATGTCCTAAGCGGTGATTACAATTAATTGCAAGTAACACAGTCCTGATCGCAGATCTATTGAAGCCCTGTACAATGGATGGTAAGACTCTTGATACCTTTAATTTATAATCCAGAATTGTGCTGCATACTCATTATCTCTATTCCTCCTATATACTTTATTCCACTACTACCTTCGTGCTCAGTCTATTTATAAATGAACTAAAAATGTCATCACACTGCTATCTCCATAGACTATCGATGTACATACAATTTGATTGCAACGATATTGGGATTCAGTCTACTTCTGTGGGGTGTGGAGCCGATCCTATTTTTTTACCTTCATTCTATTTTTTGCACACTATCCCTGGTACTCTTCATATGAACTCTAATTCTTTAATTAGTCCCTAATGTTACTAGGAGGTTCTTTAGCTTCAATTGGCCATATGGGAAGTGCAATTATTAAGTATGAATGACATATGAGTGGTTGATATGTGGGTAGTTTATCAACGTTGAAAATTTTAATGGGAAAGTGATGGAGGTTTTTGTATAATCATTATTGGAGTTTCATTTTGATTACGGCTCTACTATTTTTGTTTTTTTCACATGTTGTTTATTAATAAAATATTCATCATTGTACTGCCTCTTTGACGTTGCCTTGGGGGGGTTGCATTCCTCCCCCTCTCTCTGCTATGTATATTTAGCACTGGAGGCTATTTTTGATTCACTATTCTCTGATGGAGTAAGTGATGGGTCAATGTAACCAACCCAGCTTTATTAATATAAGCTAATTTATATGGTTAATGGTCCATTTTTTATTATAAAGGCTGACCTGGGCACACTGCTCTTTGATACCACACCATGGCTGATATGTCCTCTACTTCACTGGTCTGCTGGAATGTCCGTGGAGTGAAAGATCCCCTCAAGCACACCATGATTACCTCATGCACTTGTAAGTTTCAACCTGGTATTTTGGGGCTTCAGGAAACCCATCTAGGGACACGGTTGACTTTCTGAAATACCCCTTGGTGGGCAAAGCCTACCACTCTGTTTACTCTGCCTACTCATGAGGCGTGAGTGTCTTAGTGCACAGAGTCGTGACCTATCAAGAACTGGATGCATTGGTAGACTCTATGGGCCGCTTTGTGTTTTTGTATTGCAAATTATATACACTGACGTTATTCTTGGCTTATGTATATGTAACACCTCCATTCTCTAGAGATGTCCTACAATTGCTGTTATCCTATCTGGCAGACAAACCAGACATTCCTAACATAGTTATAGGTGACTTTAATTGCTTTCCTGGCCCTCAAATAGATAGCCACCCCCCGGTGTAGACTGGGAGTCCAGGTAGGGGCACGGTCCTAAATCGTCTCTTGGCGGAGGTGGGATGGGTTGATATATGGCAGTTTTGCAATCCGGGAGTTCATCAGTTCTCCTGCTTTTCAAAATCGCACGGCTCACTCTCACGCATTGACTTTTGCTTGGGTTTGATGCACATCCCAAACTGTACTAACAGCATAGACTACCTCCCCAGGGTGGTATCAGATCACTCCCCCTCAGTACTCAAACTGAACACTAGGCCAGTGTCCAGACTGGGCAGAACCCCATGGAAGTTGAATGTCTTTTGGCTCCAGTTGCTCCCCTCACATGATCGTATTCTTGGGCAGATCCATGATTTCTTGCACACCCACAGGGAGAGTACAGATGTAATACTTAGGTGGGAAACATTTAAGGCTCATATTAGCAGTAAATTCATATCTGAAATAATGGCTGTTAAGCGTAAATCCTCCAAGCTGATGGAGAAGGTGGGGGAACAGGTTCAGCGATTGGAGTTAGCATATATCACAAATCCTTTTCACTCAGTGAGGGAGGCATGGCTCTCGGCCCAGGATTCCCTAGATCATTTGAGATCCTCCCCCGCTTAGCGGAAATGCTTTTTTGCCAAATCGGGTTTTTATGAGGAGGGGGAGAATACGGGCCGCCTGTTGGCGAAAATAGCTAGAACATAGCAGTCCTCCCCAGCGATTGGAGCAATTCGTACATCCTCTGGACACATTATTAATTACCCAGACCAGATAGTATCCGAGCTTGCACACTTCTGCTCAAAGTTTTATGAACCTAAAGACAATTATTCACCTGACTCACTAGAACAATACCTTAGCGGCATAGCACTACCCACCCTGTCCTGCACAGCTTGTGCAGCCCTGGAGGCTTCAATCTGGAGGAATTTCAGGAGGCGGCCTGCTCGTTTCCCACTTGTAAAACCCCGGGGGGGGGGGGGGCGGTATCCCCATGGAGGTATAAACCACCTATGGGGAGGCGGTCCTACCTAAACTCCTGGAGGCCTTCAATTCTTCCCTTAAAGCAGGATGTTTACTTGAGTCAATGTCTATGGCAAATGTGGTGTTGCTACTCAAACTGGGAAAGGATCCCTTAGACCCCAGCTCCTACAGACCAATCTCTTTGCTACAGAGCGATTTGAAAATTTTTGCAAAGGTCCTGGCTATGAGGGTGAACAAGTTTATCCTATCCATCATACATCCTGATCAGGCTGGGTTCATGCCTCAGAAGTCAATGGCCACCAACCGTAGGCGTGTGTTCCTAAACATGCAAACACAGTCGGATAATATGGGACAGAGGGCTCTCCTTTCCCAAGATGCGAATCAAGCATTTGATAGTGTCGGCTGGCCATATCTATGGGCTGTCCTAAATAAATTCGGTTTTGGTCCTGGCTTTGTCACCTCGATTCGTCTTCTGTAGAGTTGAGTGAACCTCTGGAAGTTCGGGTTCTGCTGGTCCGTCCGAACTTTGGGACAAAGTCCGGGTCCGGGTCCGGACGGAACCCGAACGATCGCACGGACAACGAACTGTGATAGTTTACGAACTAAGCGTAGAACCCTTTCCTCTCGGGAGACAGGGTATAATAGGCTGACACAAACGTACAAATCCTTGTGTGCGGATGCCAACCACCGGTAACTGAAGACTCCGTACTTGGGTCGGACTAGTCCTACATACTACCTATCCTATTTGAACAAGTGGGAGTATCGGTCCTGGAAACGTTTTTAAAAGTTTAGCGAGACATCGTTTCTCTAACCAGACATCCTCGACCCCAGATTCCCTAGGAAAGGGTCAAACTCATCGTTGTGGTGTAAACGGTATCTGTAACTGAGTT
>BLSH010514232.1:240609-253204 GCA_018402905.1 Glandirana rugosa
ATGCAGAGCTTGATCTGCAACTCAAAGCAGCGGTATGTGAAATCTCTAATTTCTGCTATCTGTCCTCAGAGCAACAGCACAGACAGCAGTAGTAAAGTAATCTATCTCAGGATGCAGGATCAGGTCTTAAAATGGCTAAAATCTGTCCCTCACGCCGTCAGCTACCTTTCCCTACACTAACCCAAGGAGCATGTGACTGCAGCACTGTGACTCCAGCTTATAAAGAGGCTGGGTCACATGATGCACCGGCCAATCACAGCCATGCCATTAGTAGGCATGGCTGTGATGGCTTCTAAGGGCAAACCAGTGAAACGCTTGTTGATTGGCTGCCCTGCAGCTTCTCAACACGTGGAGTAAAATAGCAGAACCCCGGACCGAACCCGAACGATTTTTGAAATGTCCGGGTCCGGGTCCGTGCCACGGACACCCAAAAGTTCGGTACAGACCCGAACGTTACAGTCCGGGTTCGCTCAACACTACTAGTGAGTCATGCACACATGTCAACCAAAACTATCAGAGTATTATATGAAGTAAACTTTTTCAGAAATGAAAATGTAGTCAAACAATAATCACATTGCAATATACAATATTTGCAAGACCACTAATTTCCAATTGGGTTGTGGTGTATTGATAACTAGTCAAGTACTAGCATTAACAGCAAAGATTCACAAATACAAAAATGAGTTACAAACATATGTGTCAATGGGAAATCCCACAGTGACTGAAAAGACCCACATGGAGACACCAGGTGAATGGGCATGCACCAAGAATGAGCAACATGCACACAACCACAAGAAACACCTTGTAGGCTGCACCAGAAATTGGGGGTAAGAATATCTGGGGCTGGAAGGCTGGGGCTGGAGCCCAGCCACTCCATTGGCAGCGATTTTGGTGCCAAGGATCCAGCACCTCCCCCTCTGGGGATTGGCTCCCCTAGTGGGATACTCCCTATATAAGTCATCCATCTCAGACAGGTCAGCCTCGGATCGAGCACTGCTGTCTATGGTGGAATGTCTGCACCTGCTTGTTAAAAGGTAATAATACTTCTGAGAGGACTATAACACTTTGATCTATGCCCATGTCTTTACAAAGCGCCAGGTCGCCTTCACACAAACATGTTAAAGTTGTGTGTGTTAATATGCCTCCTTTTCTTGTCCTAGACACTACTACTTATACTGCTGGTGTAGCCTACAGGGCGTTTCTTGTGTATCTTTGCAGAGTATTCATCCTTGGTGCACAATCATCCACCTGGTATCTCCATGCGGGTCTTTTCAGCCATTGTGGGATCCTCCATCTGTATACATACTTGTTTCTTTTTCCTGTTTTGTCAATTTTTAATGTAAGTATCCAGACAGCCATGAATACATTACAACTTACCTTGTGGAATCAATGGTTCCGTAAATACTATAGATTGTAGTATGATTATTACAAGACTATGTTTGTATTTCAGATAGAGAAAAAGTCACCCAAATAATAACCTCCCCTGATGAAGGAATATACACTAAAAATTCTGAAACATGTTGGCATGCACGCAAGAAACCCACGTGGACTGACTACAGTATGACTTTGGGAGTACCTGGGCAGACTAGTTCTTATTGGGTTTGACAAACTGTTTTTGTAATTTGTATATTTTGTATCATTTGTGTACTGTATATCACCTTCCTTGATTATAGGGGCACGTCCATTCCTTTTTTTATCCCTTTTTTATCATGTTTTTTACTTAATAAATATGGCTTTACTCTGAATACAATTTCTGCCTTTAAAGTCCAAGGGGGCTGCACTGTTGCATTTTGATGCATCATTTTTATATGTATATATAGGATGTTGGCAGTTCACATACACTCTCTCCCCCAATATTAGTGTTAGGCATTTTATATAACTGACCATCAGTCTCTGACATTGAAAAAAATGTCTTTATTATATTTGTGGGTTTCCTTGCTTCAACTGCCCATTTCAAAATCCACCTTCAAATCAAAGCTTTGACTAGGGATCAATATCCCTCCATCTTTACTTGCTGTGCCATTCCTTGGTGGATTTGCTAGTGTGCTTCAGGTCTTTGGAACAAACTTATTTCTAGTGAACGTTCAACTTTTGGACAGATGGCCTCACATTTTCCTCAAGCACACTTTGATATGATGCAGAATGTATAATTGACATGATGATTGCAAGCTACCCAGACTCTGAAGCAGCAAAGTCACCCCAAAGCATAACATTTCCACCACCATGAATTGTTTTTTTCTCTTGAAATGTGGTCTTTTGTTTGGGTCAAACATGTCTACTATTACCATGGCCAAACAACTCTATCTATTCTATTCATTGGTCCATAGCACATTGTTTCTAAAGACATGTTTTTTTGTCTGTTCAATGACAAATATATAATCTTGCTTTAATTTTTTTTTTTCTTTTGGAAGGGGGGAGTAGCAAAGCCTTTTTTTTTAAACATGCCTCTCATGTAAGATTAAGATAAACCTTTATTCGTCCCACAGTGCGGAAATTTCTTCTTTTTTTTGATTGTAGGTACTAAGAGTTACCTAAACACCCCGCAAGTTAATTTTGGAGTTCTTGGCGACTTATTTTAGCAAGCAGTCAGCTCTTGGGTTTAATTTTTTGGAAAGGCCAGTCATGGAGAGGTTAGTTGTTTGAATCTATTCCACTTAATTTTATTCCGTTCAGTGGAACAACTTATTTCATTTATTTTGCAATCTTTTTAAACCTTATGCCAGGCTCAATTTTCTTACAGAGGGCCTTAAGAGAACTCTGTTGATCCTGGCATGCTGAGATCACACATGTTATTGGCAAAGAGAACATCAGACCATGAATGTCCTAGATTTAAATACACATGCTCATCTGCATACTTCCTAAAAATGGTCTAGTCATTGGCACCTAATCTAGAACACTAGATTCTAATTTCATGGAGATGAAGTAGTGGTAATGGAGTGGACTTACTTTTCCCGTATGACAAAATTGCATTTTTGATTAGTTAGATCATGAAAATGAATATACTGGGGCGCATGCGCGGACCTGGATAAGATGGCCGCTTAGTCTCGGAGCTCCGCTCCGCCGCCGTAACACTCTGCCCGCCAGCAGCCGAACAGAGCCCGTCAGCACACAACAACTGGACCCCTGAGCTAGGGGAGCCATAAAACACCGCTCAGATGTCATCGGGATCGGCGGGGAGGACCTCACTCGTCTACTCAGTGAGGCCTCGCCTCTGCCTGACCACTCCAAGATGGCGGCCACACCTGCCTCTCCATGCGGCCAGCTCTCAGAAGGAGGGGAGGAGATGGACACTATAGGAGCGAATGCAGGGAGGAATCTCCCCAGCAAGGACATGTCTCCGGAAGGTAGGATGATGCATCCACAGCAGGGGGAAATTTCTCCTGCCTCCACGGAATCCTTGATAAGGAGATCTATGGGCCCATATAATGTATCCCCACAGAGTGACATTCTCTCTAATCCAGACTTGCATATGCAGAGATTACCGACAGCATCCCCCCCACCAACAGATTTGTCAGCTTTAATGGCAGCATTCTCAGATATGCTCGCCAAAGGCCTTGCACAAAATGCAGCACAGATCACAGCAGCAATACAGGCTGACCTGCAACATATAGGCAACAGGATGGAAGTCATAGAAAAGAAATCTGACCAAGCCATCGCCAGGATTAACCAAAACTCAGACAGGATTCAAGAACTCCAGGACCAACTTGACACAGCTATGTCAAAGATCGATGATCTCGAAAATCGATCGAGACGCCACAATTTCCGCATCAGAGGTCTCCCAGAATCAATAAAAGATATTCGCCAGGCAGTGACGTCTTTGATTAAAGACTTAATCCCTGGTGTGTCAGCACACCGCCTGGAACTGGACAGGGCACACAGAGCCCTCCAACCCCCCAGATCTGATGGCCTGCCATGATCGTTAAGCCCCACTATTATTCAGTGAAGGAAGAACTGATGAAAAAGGCACAGAGTGCTAACAACCTACAAATACAAGGTCACAGTATCCAGCTGTTTTCCGACCTCTCCCCTTATACGATCCAAAAACGGAGGGCCCTGAAACCCCTAATCCAAATTCTGGTCCAAAATGAAATAACATACCACTGGTCTTTTCCTCTGAGACTCAATTTCTCTTATAAAAACAGATCCTATGGATTCTTCATGATCTCAGAAGAAGAAAAGCTGTTACTTCACTTGGGTCTGATCTCCCATGACCCCCCTCCTACTTCTACAGGGAAAGGTCATTCCTCAGTAAAAAGGCCATCTCCACGCAGTCCGCTCACACCAGCCTGGCAGAAACAACAAATGAAGAGGTCCAAGGAGGCCCAGCCACCCGGAAACCCTTCCAGAATACCATTGTTTCATCTTCCTTTATGACAGTCACCCATTCATAGTAATGGACTGCCCTGGCGGGGCTGTTTGATGGTTCTTCCTTTTTGGCCGTTAGCCAACTACTTCACAATGTTGCTTATTAAAAACCGTTGCTTATTAAAATCAGTTCGAGGCACTCCTGGTTCGGTATACTGCTTCGCTATACCAGTGTGAGGTATATAATGGTTTTGCCTGGTCTGTAAGTTATATTTCCATGCTGCAATCAGGAACTCTAGTTTGGGCTTTTGCCCCTTTCACCTATCTGCACCAGCTCAGGACCTTTATTCTCACCCATTCTATGGTCCAGAACACTATCAAGAGAGACTCCGGCAAACAACCGTCTTTAGCTGAGTGCATTACCTTTGGAACATTGGTTCACACAGGGCGGGGTGGCGGGGGCGGCACCCATGGGCCTACCTCTGCCTCTGAGGGCTACTTTTGTTTCCTATGATTACCAATAGGCTATTGTGGCCTGCTGTGTCCACCTTGGAGGGAGGCTGGTCCACCTCCAGGAGAGACCTCAGACCATTACAGCTACTGTTATTGAATGTTTCAGTTGTTTCACTTCTAACATTTATCTCTAACCTCCTTTCTTATAACCCTCTTTTCCTTCCTAGCATCTTCTTCTTCTTCATCTCTCGATCCCTAGCAAACCTCTGGATAATCCTGACGCCACGAGCAAATCAGCCTGCCCTTCGCGTTATTCCCAGAAGGGCCATGACTAAATACCTAAACTACAGATGGGGTAAGTCCTCTTATATTCAGCAGCCCCTTCCAACACCCGGGCATGGCTAACAGTCCCCACAAGTCCACAGTGTTGGACATTAAATCACATAATGTACAAGGACTAAATTCCCCTACTAAAAGGAGGAAACTATTTCAAACCTATCATAAATCTAAAACAGATGTCCTACTTTTACAGGAGACTCATTTCCCCTCCACTTACAACCCAAAGTTTATCCACAAGGCGTTCCCGCACCTTTACTTCTCTAACGCCCGCAATAAAACCAAGGGAGTGGCGATATGCCTCTCTAAACGAGCGAGCCTCTCCCCACTGACGTTATCAGAGACACGGAAGGCAGATACCTTCCGGTTAGTGGCACTCTAAACGGGGAAATATTTACATTGATATCTTATTATGCCCCAAATAGGGGGCAAGGTAAATTTTTTAACCGCATGATGACCCATCTAGCACCTTACCTAAAGGGCACGATAATCATGGGAGGGGATACTAACACGCCTTTTGATTTGTCTATGGACAAAACCAACGTGTCACACCCCAATCCAAAAAAGACCCCCCAAACAAAGCCTTCATATAGTGCAGAAACTGAACTCTTTGGGACTGATAGATATATGGAGGGAACTCAACCCGCACTCAAAAGATTATACACATTACTCAATTCCCCACCAGACATACTCAAGAATCGATCACATTTTTATTCAAGCTAAATTAGCTAACAAAGCAATATCCTCCAACATACTAGCATCACCCATTTCTGACCACTCCATTGTCACATTAGCACTATGCGTTTCCCGGGCCCCAGCAGGACCCTTCAGGTGGCGTTTAAACAAAACGCTCATCAACAACCCGGCACACTGCGAACACTTCACCAAACTTATTATAGACTACTTTAATACGAATGACGACAGGTCGGTCTCCCCCTCCACCCTATGGGCTGCCTTCAAGACTGTCATGAGGGGACACTTTATCCAATTTGCTTCCAAACTAAAAAGAGAGCACGCTGCTGACACCCTCGCGCTGACTGAAAAATTCCATCAGGCTAGTAAGACCCATAAACGCCTACAAACACCGGAAACACTGTCCCTTCTAGACACTGCTAAAACTAACCTCAACCTCACTCTTACAGCCAAATTCTATATACAAAAGGATAGGATTGGCACAAGACTAGCCCGAACTCTATCGCCCAAACATCGCCCTACGCTCCTCCCGAAAATACGCACCAAGGCAGGAGATCTCACCCAAAACTCAAATAAAATTATGAAGGAATTTCACTCCTTTTATGACACCCTCTATAAAGGGAGGACAAATACTACACCCTCAAATAGACTGGACAATTTCTTACAAGATCTCCCTCTCCCGAAATTATCCCAAGAACATAGAAATATTTTAGATGCTCCGTATGACACATCCGAAATTCTTGAAGCAATTCAAATTTCAAAATTAGGTTCAGCTCCAGGCCCGGACAGCTTTTCAGCCATCTTTTATAAAAAATTTGGCCCAACTGTTGCTCTTTACCTGGCCCGCTTTTTCAACACTACCCGAGAAGGAACCCCGCTGGACAGAGAGTTAAATGCTGCTTTCATCTCGGTCATCCCCAAGCCGGGTAAAGACCAGAGTGCTATCTCAAACTATCGCCCGATCTCCTTAATAAATAATGACATCAAATTAATGACTAAAATACTGGCAACTAGATTGTCTAAGTTCATCTTGCAATATATTCATAAGGACCAGGTGGGGTCCATCCCGGGGAGGCAGGGCCCGGACCAGGTAAAAGGGCCATTGACATTATCTCCCTACTAAAATCCCGATGGGACGGGGGTCCCTCACAAGAAGGGTTCTTACTTTCCATAGACCTTCAAAAGGCCTTTGATAAGGTCGCCTGGCCCTATATCTTTGGAGTCCTACACAGATGGGGGTTCGGTCCCCATTTTATCACCTCCTTAACAGCACTATACACTAATCTTAATGCACAGGTTCGTCTAATGGGTCAGTATTCTGAAACCCTCTCCATGACACAAGGAACTAGACAGGGCTTCCCCCTCTCCCCGATAGTTTTGCAATAGCAATAGAATCCCTAGCGATTGCGATCAGAACCCACCCAGACATTAAGGGAGTTAACTGTGGACCCCAGGAGCACAGATGTGCTCTCTTCGCGGATGATCTCCTCCTTTTTATAACAAATCCCCTGATCACGACGCCTAATACCCTTATGCTTTTGAAGGAGTTTGGTATAGTCTCGGGCCTTACGGTCAATACCGCAAAATCACTGGCATTAAACTTTTCAGTCCCGGAGCCAATAGTAGAACAACTGAAAGCACACTTTCCATTTGCTTGGGCTACGCAGACACTACCTTACCTAGGCATTAAATTGACCAATTTGGTCGAAAAACTGTTTACAGCAAACTATCCTCCCATATTCAAAACCATTGCAGCAGATTTAAGGTTATGGTCGACCTCGGGCTTGTCCTGGATAGGAAACATAAACTCAATCAAAATGAATATATTGCCAAGTATCCTCTACCTATTCAGGTCCCTCCCAATCCCCCTTCACAAAAGTCAGCTCCAGAAGGTGCAATCCCAACTCATCTCTTTTGTCTGGGGGAAGAAGAGATATAGATGCCACAGTGAAGCACTCACCCGCCTAAAGAAACAGGGAGGCCTGGGAATGCCCTGCCTATGGCGCTATTATCAGGCAGCCCAGCTAGCACAGATTTCGACTGGGTAGCAATGGAACGACAGGCAATCCCCAACCACACAATTGATTTCCTCTTGTGGAGTCAGTCGAATGCACGCCCGCCTATCTTGGCCCCAACTCTCTCGCACTCCATAGCTTTAGCAGACAAGCTATACAAGAAAGGATCCTTAACATCACTGATTAAGTCATTATCTCACATATTTAACAACCCAGCATTTCCCCCGGGACTAAACATACAGGCCTTTAAGTGGTGGCTCAACAAGGGCCTTTTTAGAATAGGTCACTTTTTCACGCAACAAGGTACGATTTCCAAAACCTACTGCATATCTAAGCTGGAAATGCCAGAAAGGGAAAATTTTAGGTTCTCGCAAATCTCCCACTTTTTACACAGGACCTGGACAGACAGGGGTAACCCCCCGAGGCTGACTGACTATGAGACGTGGTGCATGGAGGCAGCAGCCCAAAGGGGAGGCATATCTATTATATACGCTTTGCTGGTTAAAAAAACAGACAAACCGGCCTATGCTAGGGCTTGGGAAAAGGAACTAAATATTCAGATACAGTCAGAATCCTGGTTTCTCGCAGTCCAGAATGCGCAAAAAGGCCTAATGAACATCACACTAATAGAAGCCAATGTCAAGGTACTGATGAGATGGTACTATACTCCATCACGGCTGGCTCAATTATATGCAGACTTCTCCCCATTGTGCTTTCGGGGCTGCGGGCTCCAGGGTACTATGTCTCATACGTGGTGGACCTGTCCACGCATCAGGACCTTTCGGAAAAAAAAATTTCAGCATGGCCAAGGCGGTGCTGGGCTATGACATTCCGAACTCCCCTGAGATAGCACTCCTCCTCCAGAAATTAACAGGGCTCTCCAAATATAGACAACTCCTTTTCAACTTTATGCTAATAGGAGCCAAGATTACTCTGGAAAGGGCTTGGAAAAGCCCCAAGGTCTCCTTCCTCGCAACACGGAGGAAGATTTCCTGGATTATGGCCCAGGAATTCCTAGTGGCAAAATTACTAGATAAAAGGACAGGTTTGAAGTAATTTGGGACTCATGGGCTCTCTATATGAAGGTTCCACTTTACCCGGGCCATATCCCAGGAACCTCTTGATATCCGGAGGTTCGCTACATCTCTTTGTTACACCTTTTCTCTTTTCTGTGAACTCTTACTTTCTTTTCTTTTTCTCCCCTTTCTGACCCCTCTCTTTCCATCTATCTCTCTTTTGTGAAATTTTGTTTGTTGTCATTCTCGTAAAGACTATAATGGCTTTCTGTTTGCGGACCCTGGAGTGGAGAGAGTTACAATTCCTGCATTAGGAAGCCGGAAGCTCCCCCACTTGAGTATCATTAAGCTTTGGCCCTGAGTGACCTCAGAGTGAGATCCAAAATTTTAAAATCTTGTTCTCTCTGTTAGGTGAGTCCTCCTACCCCACAGTTGAGATCCCACAGGGGTGGGCGGGGGGCTCCCTGATAGTGGAGACAGGGCTTTTGAGGAAAATTGTTCTCCAAGGTTCTCCAGATTAGAAGCCTTATGGAGGCGCTCGGGCACTTAACTAAATAGCTGGCTCCCTCCTCCACTGGGTCCCTGATTACCATTAAACTACGTTTTGTTTCCTTCTTGACAATTTATGCAAAGCTAAGTTGCTTGTTCGGATAAGGATGCTACAAGTGTGGTACTGTTTGTGCATTTTTAAATGGACATGCAACTGCAGTTACACTGTATACTGTTACTTCAAATGTACTGTCTTCTTTTATTATGTGGATGATGTTCAGTATTTCTGCTGCTTTTCATAGTAATAACAATAAAAACATTGAAAGAGAAAATGAATATACTATGTACATTGAATATGTAGTTTGTTCAACTCTATCACCTTTATCTGTAGGCACTCTGAATCAAGATCTAATGTTTATCTGTTCAAAAACTTTGAAAAAGTCAACAATTTCCATGTGTGTACTTGAATGGCAAAAAAAATGTGTTTCTGTGTACATAGGATCAGCACTGAGTTCCAACCATTCTGTTTAACCACCTGCCTAGGCCAATTTTCAGATTTCAGGGCCGTCACATGACATTTAATCAATGACAATTAGTCATGCAACACTGCACCCAAATAACATTTTTATCTTTTTTTAAAACAGGTTGAGCATCCTTTTGGTGATATTTAAAGTAGTTGTCAACTCGTGACAACCACTTTAACCTACAGGTAAGCCTATAATAAGGCTTACCTGTAGGTGCCCTGCATATCTCCTAAACCTGCACGGTTTAGGAGATATACAGTGTACTGCTGTTGCCGACGTCATTCGGTACATGTGCAGTAAAGAAACTGCCTCCGTGCCATTCCTTCATTGTGATTGTGCCGTGACAGGGGACATCGCTGGATGTCGCGGGCTTTGTTTGCAGGCAAGTGACACATAAGGGGCTACTATGCGATGCATAGTAGCCCATTATGCTTCTACTTTCCAGGGGAATATTGAGGAAGTAAACCCCATCAGGGTTTACGTCCTCTTTAGTCACCACTGTTTTTTGTTTTGTTTTTTTTGTTTTTTTTCCAATAATTTTTATTGAATTTTCAAGAAAATACAGAAAACAATGGTAACGTCAAATACAAAATGAAGTAAAATACAAAGCTTATATCGCTGAATCAATCATGAGTACATAAGTATTTTAGATGTTTCACTAGATATCAGACATCGGTTATAAGATTATTGCTAATGAAGTGGCCGGTGCGTCCCCTCCCACCTCTAGACACCCCAAGGGGAACATGCTGTGTCCTGTGGTGGAAGGTGACGCATCCAGCACGCCCATTTATTATTAGTTGCTTTGTACGAAAACAAAATACCTTGGAGTACTCATCCAATTCAGCCTATACGTAGGTCCACTGCCGCAGGCTACACAGAATTGGAGAAGTGTTGCTCCTGGATTTTTATCCCTTAGAAGCGTCACTGTCAACAACTGAGTATTTACTTATAGTATCCCTCGTATTAACAGGGTGAGGGATTTTAGATGAGTTAGTGAGAGTGTGGTCATTTAGGTGCTCAGTATCGCAAGGAAGCAAACTGGTTAGGTTTTGTGTGTGTAGGATATTTGTTGGATGTCGGGATTGGTACTTATGTTTATTTTTGGTGATTTCATAAGCTCAAGTGTGTGCGTCGGAATTACATTGGTCGTGATGGTGTCTAGCAGACCTCCTGCTAGTCTTTACTTTAGTTTGATTCTGTGGGGCATTCTTAAATCTTTGTTATAGTGATATGGAGATTGGGGATTATAGAGGGATTTATGGATAGAATATGTGGGTCCTAGCGTGGATTTAAGATATTGTGTTTGCTATTGTCATGGATTGTTCGATTCTTTTCCGTTTGTTCTAGTGACCTGGGGCTTTTCGCTCGTACCTGGGGGGGATTAAGCCTCCTGACTGACTCAGGTACCGAGCGCTTCCTGTTTTGAGACTATCATTGCTTCCTGAGTACTAGAGCTCAGAGATGTGTCTTGTGGTTTTGGTGGGGTATTTGCTCCATTAATTAAGGTTTGTATTGGAGAATTTTGTGTACTCTGTGGTGTTTTTGAAGTGTGTCCAACATGCCCAGATTTTGTTATGTTTCGAGATGTTGTCACGGGATATCGCTATCAATTCTTCCATGTCTGCTATTTTATTTATTCTATGGAACCACTCTATAATTGTGGGTTTGGCATTTGTGGACCATAGAACAGGGATGCACAGTTTGGCAGCATTTAGCATGTGCATTGCTAGGGATCTAAAGTATAGGCGTTGGGGTAGCACAGTGTGGTGCAAAAGTAGTTGTGCTGGAGAAAACTCTAGGGGCACAGCAGTAATTGCTGTGCTTATTGAGTGTACTTTTTCCCAGAAGGGTTGTAGTACTGGGCAGTTCCACCAGATATGTATGGGGGAGCCTTTTGCTGAGTTGCACCTCCAGCACAGGCTGGATACATTGGGTTAGAATTTGTGGACCACTGTGGGGACTCTGTACCAGCGATTGAGTATCTTGTATCCATTCTCTTGGACTGATATATTTTTAGATCCTCTGAGTGTGTTGTTATATATGCATTATTTTTGTTTTTCTGAGAGGGTAAGGGAGAGCTCTGTTTCCCAGTATTGGCAAGTATCATGTTTTGTGTGTTGTGCCTCTATGAGTAGGTTATATATGCACAAGATGACTTTTCTTTGGGGTTTTTGTTCTGAACACAAGGATTCAAACGCTGTGGGTTGTCTGGTGTATAGTGGTTTGGTTTTGGGGTTCGTAAGGAAGTGTCTGATTTGGGAGTATGTCCATTGAGGTAGGCCTTGGTGTTTCATGACGCTTGTTAGGTTGTTTTTGGTTTTGAAGTTGCCTTCATGAAAGAAATGTTTGGCTAGGACATGTTTGTGAGGCCAAGAGCTTTTTAGAAAATCTGGGGACATACCTGGTGGGAACTCTGGATTCATTCGAATTGGGGTTAGTGGGCTTGGGATGGAAGATATATCAAATTTTTTATGCGCTAAGTGGAAGTAGCGTAATGTTGGGCCTGTCTGGATGTTTTTATGGTTCCCCGAACAGAGGATCGATCTTATCATCTCACCTTGCAGGTGTGACGGAGTTTTGTTACCCACTGGGATCTTTTGAGATAACCTCTATAGGGTGAACTGTGTTCAGGTACCGATGGGGTGTTTATACGGGATTGAGCTCGATGCCTTGTGGGTGAGTATCCGGGTTGTAATGCGATGAAGGTGAATCGCGTATTTTTTAAACTATATAGAAGGTAGGGTTCGGGTGATTGGGGTTAAGC
>BLSH010514232.1:258711-271282 GCA_018402905.1 Glandirana rugosa
TATATATATATATATATATATATATATATTTTTTTTTTTTTTTTTTCATGAAGCATTTGTTTAATATGCACTTATATATTGGCAGCACCTAGCACTTTTTTGACAATTATAGAGACTTTCTTTGGACTTCAATCATTTGCATGAAATATTTGTTTACCTTGCACCTGGAGCACTCAGCACTTTTTGTCAGCACCTTTAGGGCCGGTTCACACTGAGGCGATCCGACTTCGGGGCGACTTTGCTAGGCGATTTGAAAAGGCGAAGCGGCGCGATTGCGAAGCAATATCAGGCGATTTTAGGCGATTTCAGGCGATTTCAACACAAGTACCTGGGACATGAGAGGTGTGTCTTCTGGCAAAATTATGTTTTTCTTCCTGGAAAGTCGCTTCTTCATAGACGGGGATCCGACTTGGAAGCGAACTTCCATTGACTTCTATGGGCTCAATTCGCCTAGAAGCCGCTTGAAAATAGTACAGGAACCTTTTTTGGAATCGCTTTGGACTTGAGTAGCGCATATTAAGACGGCTCCATTCATTCCAATGGTATTTCTGATGTCAGGCGATTTGAGGCGAATTGGGGCGACACAAGTCGGATTGCAAATCGCCTAGGATCGCCTCAGTGTGAACCGGCCCTGAGGGTGTCCATTCCACATCATTTTTCCACCTTTTACAATTAAGGATTAATTTCCCAATATTCACATCTTGTGCAACTTTTATTATATTATTAGTCACGTTTGCTTATGTATTATTTATATATATATCTGTTTATTGATGTATTTATTAATTGGTAGCGCATCCACACCATTATAATTATTAACAATTAAGGTTGACATATTATAAACATGATATATTAACTAGTATCTGAATCGCGTCACTAATATAACTATTTATGTCTAATTCTATATTTAACCCTTTTGGACTGAGGGTACCAGTCAAAAAAAATCCACCATGTCTGACACTTCGACACTTCTCTTACTAAGTTAGGCCCTCTTCAGACGGGGTAGACCCAGTCTACTCCCCAAAACTTCAAACCTACTATGATGGAGCTTAAAATGGAGCGACATACTGTGATCTTTATAATCAATTTTTATATTTTGAATGTGTTCTGCTATCCTTACTTTTAATGGTCCTTTTGTGTTCCCTATATACATCAGCCCGCAAAGGCACTGTAAGGCATACACTACATGTGTCGTACTGCAGGTTATAAGTTTGGTTATACAAAACCGTTTGTCATTTGCAGCAGAGGTAAATTGTTCAATACTTCTTAGGGGTCTGCTTACCTCTCTGCATGCCCTACATTTTCTGCAAGCAAAAAAAAATCTTATCCCAAAAAGTTTGTGGTCTACTGGGGGGGGGGGGGGGTTAACTAACTTGCCATCAAAACTTGGAGCTTTTCTATAAATAAATTGGGGATTATTCGAAAGCACTGATTGGAGAGTTTTATCCATGCATAAAATATGCTGATGGTTTTTAAAAATTGCCTCAACTTCTTTATACTGGGCATGACAGTCCGATATAAAACCCCACCGGTGACCTGCTTGATTTGGACCTACGTTCCTCTGATCAGCCAAACACTGATCACAGGAGATTTGTACCCTTTTTCAATAAACAGTTTTTTAATTACCTGGGATTGCTCCAGGAATTCATTATCCCTAGAGAAATTCATTTTAACCCTCATAATTTCTGTATATTTCTTAGCCATAGTGGGTGATGCCCACTCTGAATGGGCAGGTAGCTTTTCCGGTCCGTTGGCTTGAAATACACTTTTGTCTCTAACCGATTATCCCTCCCATAGATATTAAAATCCAGGAAGTTAATATGATCTTTACTTCATTGGGAAGTAAGCCTGATGTTATTATTATTCCTCTTTAACACCTCTAGGAATTCACACAGGGATGTTTCAGTCCCAGCCCATATAAAAAAGAGGGCGTCAATGTACCTTCTGTAAAAAATTAACTCTTCTCTCACCATCCCATATATCACCTTATTCCCCCATTCCCCCATAAAGAGGTTGGCGAGATTGGGCGCAAACTTAGCGTCCATTGCCAGACCTCTCTTCTGGGAGAAAAAATGGTTATTAAACCAGAAATAGTTGTGGGACTGGCAGAAGTCCAAGACATTGCGTAAGAACACTTTTTGGATAAACGGGATATCTTCTCTTCAGCTAAAGGCCCAATTAAGTGCCAACAGAGCATCATCGTGCTGTATAATTGTATACAGTACAATGATGATACATCTGCCGTCATTGAGAAAACTTCTGATTTACCTGTTAGGTCTACCGCCTGCAACAACGGCAAAATATTTTTTGTATCTTTCAGATATGCTTTTGTTTCTAGAACACTTGTTTGTAGGAACTGATCTAAATATTGACCTACATGGGCTGCAATCGACCCAATACTATTAACGATGGGTCTCTCGTTAACACTTGGTACTAGGTACTTCTTCTCCTTTTCCATTAGTACCCTAGTTCTATAGTCAGAATCTACAATATTAATCAGGTCCTCTCCATGCTGGGCAGTAGGGTCCCTCTCTAATTTCACATATGTTTCCGTGTCATCTAACATTTCTCTTAACTGCTCATTATAGAAATCTTTGGATAAAATGACAACACCACTCCATTTATCCGCAGGCCTGATTATTATATTTTTTCTTGCCTCTAACTGCTCACTTCCTTCCTGTATAAATCTAGGTTTTACATTCCTTTTCGGAACTATTTTATCCAGGTCCCGCAATACTAGACATTTAAATACATCCAAATGCTGGTTCGTGGTATCGGGAGGATTGAACGAGGATTTGTTACATAATCTACTGTTTATAACTCCTGAGTAGAGTTGAGCGAACCCGAACTGTAAAGTTTGGGTTCGTACCGGACTTTAGGGTGTCCGTGTCCCGAACCCGACTCCAGACATTTGAGAAAAAGTTCGGGTTCGGGGTTCGGGTATTTTTTTGCGCCTGTTGAATAGCTGTAGTGCAGCCAATCAACAAGCGTTTCACTCATTTGCCCTTAGAAGCCATCACAGCCATGCCTACTAATGGCATGGCTGTGATTGGCCAGTGCGTCATGTGACCCAGCCTCTATATAAGCTGGAGTCATGTAGTGCTGCATGTCACATAATCTCATACTAGTGTAGGGAGAGGATGCTGCTGCTGCTGTGAGGGACAGATTAGCTTTAGAAAATAATCTCATACTAGTGTAGGGAGAAGATGCTGCTGCTGCTGTGAGGGACAGATTAGCTTTAGAAAATCTGTTAAAAACAGTGATTTATTGGTGGGTGGGTGCTAGAGGAGATTTTTGTTTGCTAGAGTACATTTTGTTGGCTAAGCAAAGTGCCTCATATAAAACCTAAGCAACTTTTCTGTTTGTTAGGTGGGCATTGCAGCCATTTTTGCAAGTGCAGTGCACTTGCAACTGCTTGTGTGCCAGGGACACTACTTTAATCGTGTTCTGTTAGTTCAGTTCGCAACATTTTGGCATATTTAAATACTGCTTTTACATTGCAGTTAGGCAAATTACATTTTTTTTTGTGCAAAATATTACATATGCGTCCAGAAATAAATACTACATTTGCGGCCAGCGGTGCATTTCTTGCACAAAATTAAAAAGTGTGTCGACATTGCTGGTTTAAAAAAAAAAAATAGTGCTACATATTACATTTGCACCTTGCTGTGCATTTCTTGCACAAAATTAAAAAGTGCGTCAACATTGCTGGTTTAAAAAAAAAGAATAATAAATAGTGCTACATAATACATTTGCACCTTGCTGTGCATTTCTTGCACAAAATTAAAAAGTGCGTCGACATTGCCGGTTTAAAAAATAATATAATTTGTGCTAAATAGTACATTTGCGTCCAGAATGAGGAGAGCGTCAAATAAGGGACGTGGTCGTGGTGCTGCTGGTGTTGGTGAAGCTCCTGTTGCAAGGAGAGGACATGGTCGATCTGTGTCAGCTACATGCACAAGTAAAACATCTTCCTCAGGTACGAGTAGCCGACAGAACCTTCAATGTTATATGGTAGGCCCGAATGCAGCTCAACGAATGGTGAGGCCAGAACAAGTACAGGTGATAGTAGATTGGGTGGCTGACAATGCCTCCAGTTCCTTCACATTGTCTCCCACTTGGTCACCCTTGCTGAAAGCTCAGAGTTGGCACCTGAACCCCATGGCCATCTGTCTTTCACCTCAGCCCCTTGTAAATCAGCCAAGCAGTCTGAGCCCCAAGTCATGCAGCAGTCTCTTATGCTGGTAGATGCGCTGCTGAGGGCATTCCCAAATGACACCGGGGGGCTCAGTGGAAGCACAAGGCGAAGGCAGAGGAGGAGGAAGAGGTCGTCAACGCAGCTGTGGCACTGCCAGCACCTCAGAAGGCAGGGTTAACATGGCCGAAATGTGGAAAAGCTTTGTCAGCATCACGCCACAACAAACAGCACCACCAGCTGATAGGCAATGTCTTAGCAGGAGGCAGTATTTCAGCAACATGGTGGAACAGTATGTGTGCACACACTTACACGTACTGACTGATGGGTCTGCCCCATTCAACTTCTGGGTTTCCAAATTGGGCACATGGCCTGAGCTTGCCCTTTATGCCTTGGAGGTACTGGCCTGCACTGCAGCCAGTGTATTGTCTGAACGTGTGTTTAGCACGGCATGGGTCTAACAGGAGAAACATGAAAAATAACCATATGTACATTTTATATGGAAAAAGTGAACCCGTGCTAGAACATCTCTGGGTTTGTCTGCAGATAGTGATCTTTTTTTTTTTTCAATATGTCTCAATATTTTGGGGGCTACCCCAATTAGAAAAAAAAACAAACAAACAAAAAACAGTGTTGTGAACAAAAAGCGTAGCGCTTAAAATTGTGAGCATATCATGTCCACAACAAACAAGCTAAATCCAACAAAATGTCCTCAGTAAATAAGTCCATAAATACATAAATGTACGAAAATAAAATAAATCTTCCACCATGTTTGAGATGAATGTGTATAGTGGAACTTCAATCCGTCATAAAGCATCAACGTGCACCTTACACCTCCACCGCTTAAGATAAGGTACTCTTACCAGAATACCTAAATATGCACGCATGAAGCTACTTGGTGCCAACAAGATCAGACCACATCCAGGAAAGTCATGATGGACATCAATCCTTCAAGGGTGATACTGCCACATATAGTTGTATATCCAGAATCTTATGGAACAACGAAGAAGGGACTCCAACACCAGAAAATAAACTCCAGATGTAGTCACAGAGTACCTCTCTGGGTCTGATCCAGTCCACTGAAAAAACAGTGTTGACTACCTCCTCCTCCTCCACCGCCACTTCCACCTACACCGCCATGATCACCGCCTCCTCAACCTCCTACTGCACGCCTCCTCCATTTTTTATTTTTTTATGTGATTTTAAGTTATTTCCCTATCCACATTTGTTTGCAGGGCACTTTTCCTACTCTTATACCCATTTTGCTTCCTTTTGCAGACCTCTAGCCCTTTCCAGGACTTTTTTAGAGCCATTTTAGTGCCCAAAAGTTTGGGTCACCATTGACTTTAATGGGGTTCGGGGTCAAGTTCGGGGCCGAACTCTAACTTTTTCGCGAAGTTCGGCCGAACCCGAACATCCAGGAGTCCACTCAACTCTACTCCTGAGGGTTTCAGGGGTGTGTTACCTGGAGTAGGGTGTTGATTTAAAAAGTATATTTTCATATTCAGCTTTCTCACATATTTATGCAAAACTACAGTATCTCACAAAAGTGAGTAGACCACCTCATATTTTTGTAAATATTTTATTATATCTTTTCATGTGACAACACTGAAGAAATGACACTTTGCTACAATGTAAAGTAGTGAGTGTACAGCTTGTATAACAGTGTAAATTTGCTGTCCCCTCAAAATAACTCAACACACAGCCATTAATGTCTAAACCACTGGCAACAAAAGTGAGTACACTACTAAGTAAAACTGTCCAAATTGGGCTCAATTAGCCATTTTCCCTCCCCCCCGGTGTCATGTGACTTGTTAGTGTTACAAGGTCTCAGGTGTGAATGGAGAGCAGGTGGATTAAATTTGGTGTCTTCACTCTCACTCTCTCATACTGGTCACACATGGCACCTCATGGCAAAGAACTCTCTGAGGATCTGAAAAAAGAATCATTGCTCTACATAAAGATGGCCTAGGCTATAAGAAGATTGCCAAGACTCTGAAACTGAGCTGCAGCACATGGCCAAGACCATACAGCTGTATGTATGCATTGCATTTATTTATGGGACATTTAATTCCACATTTTAAACCTAAGTGTAGGATATTATTCTCTTTTTGTGTTAATTCCACTAAGTTTATAAATTCCATTTAATCTGTTTGCCTCCTTCTTTTTTGCTGGA
Source organism: Glandirana rugosa (assembly GCA_018402905.1). NCBI lineage: Eukaryota > Metazoa > Chordata > Amphibia > Anura > Ranidae > Glandirana > Glandirana rugosa. Next base: position 265,080 of record BLSH010514232.1, read on the forward strand.
CCCATGTCAGCCCTGCAACCCTTATTCCTTCTCTGCCCATATCCTGATTTTGGGTGCTGTTTCAAACCCCTACTCTGATGACCGTTGTTGGAGTGCATTGGAGTTGTTGGGTTTCTCCAACTCTGATGACCATTGTTGGAGTTCATTGGAAAATGTGCAGGTGGTCTTCCCCTCCTTGGCGGATAACCTCTTCCCCTCCTGTAACTCGCTCCCTAAAAAAGACGGGTGATTAAAAAGATTTTAGACCCCCCTCCAGTACACCACAAATTTTTGGGATAAGAATTTTTTTTTGCTTGCAGAAAATGTAGGGCATGCAGAGAGGCAAGCAGACCCCTAAGAAGTATTGAACAATTTACCTCTGCTGCAAATGACAAACAGTTTTGTATAACCAAACTTATAACCTGCGGTATGACGCATGTAGTGTATGCCTTACAGTGCCCTTGCGGACTGATGTATATAGGGTGCACAAAAAGACCATTAAACGTAAGGATAGCATAATGCATTCAAAATATAAAAATTGGTTATAAAGATTGGTTATAAAGATCACTGTCTGTCGCTCCATCATAGTAGAGACCTTTCAGGTATGAAGTTTTAGGGGATAGACCGGGTCTACCCCATCTGGAATAGAATTAAACATAAATAGTTTTATTAGTGATTATTGACGTGATTTAGATACTAGTTAATATATGTATTGATTGGTTCAAAATGCATTTAGCGAGATGTGATTATTAGAATTTATGCACTGAATCTATTTGCTACTGTTTAAATGAACTGCCGTTAGCGTAATTTTAAGTGTATGCTTAAATGTATTAGAAATGAGTATCCAACCTAGGAGATCATATTGATCATTAATCAGTTTTACAGACAATCGGTTAAATGGTTTTAATTGGATTTATAATTTATCATTGCTATTGAACTTATCCAAATTAATTATCGGGTGTTCTTTTAGATTATTTGGTCAGGTCACAGGCACACTGTCTAGGGGTGTGCACTGTTTGATGTGAAGCCAATGAGAGCATGCATCAGGTTATGGGCTTGTACCAGTTATCAATTCAATCAGGAGCACCGTGTTGTATGGTCACGGCCTCAGTTGAAGTTGGAATGACGAAACCTGTCAACACGTGACCATACGGCGACTGGTCGGCAACGTGTGACATGTGTGTTCTACCAACAGAGAGAGGTTACCAGACTGATCAGCTGGCTTATAGTGGAGCTGTCGGTATCTGCACGTCAGACTGGTGAATGTACTTACTAGGATTATGTCAACGTATGCTTTGGATTGACGTTTGTAAATGTGATTTTATAGGGGGCTTTGTGTGATAATAAACAAACTTGAAACAGGATTAAACTATGTGAGTTCTGTTTTCCTCCCGCGCTAAGCAACCATTATCAGATGCTGAATACTGTTTGGGCTTATTATTGTATAGCAGCAGCTGTTATGGGGATACCATTTTTTTTTACTGTTATTTAAGTGTTAGAGCATTTTAGTATTTTAAGACTTTAATATACTCGTTTATCTGTCTGGGTGGAGTACTCCCTGACATCTGGCGCTGAGGAGTGTACTGCATGCCTTTTTATACACTTTTGACAATTGTACATCTCTAGGGTTTACAAGAAGAGTAGCATATGTAAGAGAGGTGGACTGTTGTCCAAATTGGTGCCTATTTAGTGTTGTATTTAAGAAGAGTAGCAAGTCTTGTAGAGTTTACTCTTGAGAGTTGCTCTTTCCAATTTCAGCAGTACAGAAGTGCAGCTGGACAAAAGTGCAATAGTTTTGAACAGCAGTAGTTGGATACAGTAAGTTTAAGCTATTTCTAATGTCCTTAAAGTATTTCAAATTTCTTTGATTAAATTGTTTGCTTGTTAACATTGGTATTTTGGCAGTGTTTTTATTAGTGATTGTTTGCTAAGTGCTGTTGAGGTGTTGAATACTGGGTGTTGTCAATTAGCACTGGTTGTTGTCAATTAGCATATGTAAGAGATGTGGACTGTTGTCCAAATTAGTGCCTAATTAGTGTTGTATTTAAGAAGAGTAGCAACTCTTGTAGAGTTTACTCTTGAGAGTTGCTCTTTCCAATTGCAGCAGTACAGAAGTGCACCTGGACAAAGTGCAATAGTTTTGAACAGCAATAGTTTGAAAACAGTAGGAGTCTGGAGACAGCAACTATATTTGATTAGTGCCTGTGTTTAAATTTGTGCAAATCTCTTTTTAAAGATGTCTGGTTTAGTTCAGTTAAATACATGTTTGGAATTTGTTTGTGGTGCTTTATGGAAGCTGGGACGCTGCTCCATTTGTATGCAGATTTCTAGTCTACGTGATAACATTGTCTGTCTAAATTCCTTGGTTAGTGCCCTGCAGTCTGAGATCAGGAGGTTGTCTAAGCCAGTTCTTTGTGTTGAGTTACCCTGAAAAAATCCACCTCTTCCTCAAAGACTGTGCAGGAGAAGGGCAGTGTGGACAACTGTTGGGTCTGGAAGAGTAAGGCCTGTGGACCATAAACATGTAGCTTTTGGTTTGATACTGCATATAGAGTTCTTTCTGAGCTAGAAGCAGATACAAAGGCTGCAAACATAGCTGCTTGTGAGATTGGCAACCCTTCTCTGGACAGGGAGAAGCTTGAGAAAAAAAATGCAATTCCAAAAGTAATTGTTTTATCTGAGGTTGCTCACCAGGCGAGTGTTGCGGATAAGGCTCCTAAAGGGAGAAGTCATCTTCTTGTTGGTTGTTGTAAGAGGTGTTGCTTTAGGAAATCGTGTGGAAGTGTCAAAGGAAGTTAGGTGTTTGCCTGGTGCTACTGTTAGTAGAGATAAAAGGCGCATTGTAAAAATTGTCAAAAAAGCTAGCGAAGAGTGCGATGTTGATGTTGTTGTGCACCTTGGCACAAATGATTTGTCCCAGAATGATGTGCGTTCTGTGCAGAAGGATTTCCAGAATTTGAGCCAGGATCTTCAACAGTTAGGGTGTATTGTTACATTTTCAGAGGTCTTACCTGTGTATAATGGACAAGAAAGTACTTCATATAGCAGAGTTCAATGTTTGGTTAAAGAATTGGTGCAAAGCTGAAGGTTTTGGTTATGTTAGTCATGATGCTATCCGGTGGTCTGACATTGAACTCACACAAGGGCACTGAGCTTCTTGGTATGGAATTTAGGAATTGTTGGGACATGCATTTAAACTGAGAAATGGGGGCAGAGATGTAATTGTTGAGGAGCATTTCTGTCCCCAGCAGGTTGAAACAAATGTGAGGGTTTGTGTTGCTAATGACTGAGCTGATGGGGTGGTCACTTCAGTTGAAGTTTCTGGTGGTAATAATAAAGCAGTCGATCGTAGTGTTTGTCATGAGCACTAATGGTCGTAGTTTAGGCAACCAGCTTTGTGAGCTGACAGATCTTATGTCTAGGGACAACTTGGACCTTGTTGCAAATACAGAGACATGGTCCAAGGATTCAAATGACTGAGAAATAACTATACCCGGGTACACACTATACAGGAATGACAAAGTAGGGACTCGGTTAAAGCTTAATAAAGCAATGGGTCCTGATGGTATTCATCCCAGATTTCTAAGAGAACTATGAGATATAGTTGTTGGACCATTAACAGATCTTTTTAATCAATCTCTTGTAACAGGAGAAGTTCCCTATGATTGGCGGATAGCTAATATTGTACCTATCCACAAGAAGGGCAGCAAGGTAGAAGCTGGCGATTACAGGCCAGTGAGTTCAATATCAATTGTAGTCAAGTTAATGGAATCACTCCTAAAACAAGCATCATTGATCACCTAAAAGTACACAGCTTGCTGGACCCAAAGCAGCATGGGTTTACTGAGGGCAGATCGTGTCAGACAAATCTGACTGCATTTTTTTGAGTATATTACCAGGACCAGGGTGGTGCTGTGGACATAGCGTATCTTGATTTCAGCAAGGCATTTGATACAGTTCCACATAATGATCTAATACAAAAGTTGTACAAGCTGGGACTTATCCCTTGGGTGGTTCCGTGGATATGCAGTTGGCTAAAGGATAGATCCCAGAGTGTGGTTGCAAATGGGGTTCACTCAGAACAGAGACCAGTCACTAGTGGGGTACCACAAAACTCTGTACTGGGTCCTGTTCTATTTAACCTATATGTAAGTGATATAACTAAAGGTTTGTTGGGCAAGGTATATCTCTTTGCTGATGATACAAAGGTGCGTAACAGGGTTGATAACCCTGGAGATGTCTGTAACATGGCACCTGATTTGGCATTGCTGAAAGATTGGTCAAAGCAGTGGAGACTGCAGTTCAATATTTCAAAATGTAAAATAATGCACCTAGGAGATAAAAATCCCCTTAGAGAGTACAGCATGGGGGTACAGTGTTAGCCAGCACTACAGAAGAAAAAGATTTGGGGATGCTAATTTCAGATGATTGCAAAATGAGTAAACCATGTGACCAGGCAGTGAGAAAAGCAAATAGAATTCTGTGATGTATCAGTAGAGGGATCACCAGCAGGAGGAAGGAGGTCCTGATTCCTCTATATAGATCTTTAGTGAGACCTCACTTAGAATACTGTGTCCAGTTCTAGAGGCCTCACTTACATAACAATATTGATAAGATAGAACGAGTTCAGAGACGGGTAACAAAAATAGTAAAAGGTCTGGGGTATAAAACATATCAAAAGCGACTTCAGAAACTTAATATGTACAGTCTGGAGGAAAGAAGGGAAAGGGGAGACATGATTGAAACCTTTAAATACATCAAGGGGGTGAATGAGCACCAGAACATGCGAACAGACAAAAAGTTTGGGCGAACATTCAAACACCATTAAAGTCTATGGGACCCGTACATGAAAAATCAAAAGTGCCAATTTTAAAGGCTTTTAAAGGTTTATATGCAATGTTATTGCCCTAAAAAGTGTATGGGGATCCGGGTCCTGCCCTAGGGGACATGTATCAATGAAATAAAAAGTATGAAAAATTCCTTTAAATATTGTGCCTGGGGGGTGTCCTTAGTCTGTGTGTAAAAGGGTGATTCTCTGTGAGGTGTAGAACACAGCCAGAGCAAAATTACATTTCCATAGGAAAAATTGTCAATTAAAATCGTGGCTGTAATGTATTGCTGGTTCCCGGCAATATACAAAAAGATCCCGGCCCCTTCATATGTGAATTGTGATTGTATTGTACCCCTACCCATTCACCAAAAAAAGAGTGTAGTGGTAAAAAAACAAGAGGCAGTTTTTGACAAGTCCTTTATTGTAAAATAGGTATTTTCTTCTTTCTACTTTCCTCCTCTATCTTCTCCTGGCACTGTCATTCTAGTCTTCTGCTTCTTCTATTAGTCTTCTTGCTTCCTCTCTTCATCATCAATCTTAATCTTCATCCTTCACTGCTGGCGCTCTCCTCGCTGCTGCAGCCCGGTCCTTATGCATCTCCCAGAATGGGCGGTCTTCACGATGACAGTTCTTTTATAAGAAGGGACGGGGTCAGCTAGTGACCTAAATGGGTGACCCACCCCCTCTGACATCACATGACGTCAGAAGGGGGCGGGTTCACTCGGTTATGTCCTTTTCTGCTGAATGGGTAGGGGTACAATGTACCCAATACCTATTCACATGGGGGGTAGGGATCTGGGGGCCTCCCTTATTAACCACTTGCCGACCGTGTAGCGTAGATACACAGCGGCAAGTGGCACCCATTGTTGTGGGAGGACGTTATATAACGTCCTCCCAGAATCGCGCTCCCGCACGCCCCCTGGGGTGCGCACCTGGGAACATCCGTGACCGCCGGGTCTATGAGACCCGGCGCATCACGGATCACGGTAAATGGCCGCTTGGAGCGGCCGTTTACCACGTGATCGCTCCGTCAAATGATGGAGCATCACATGTAAACAAGCCGGCGGAAGTGCCGGCTTGTCTCCCCCCTCTCCGCACCGATCGGTGCAGTGTGACAGGGGAGGGGGGAGAGAGGAGATGCAGCGGTGCTGTGGGCAGGATCTGAAGTGCCCACAGCACCGCTATGTGACAGGCAGGGACCCCCTCATCACCCATACACCCTCATACATGCCCACCCATCCGTCACCCATACATACATGCCCACCCATCCGTCACCCATACATCCATGCTCACCCATCCGTCACCCATACATCCATGCCCACCCATCCGTCACCCTTACATCCATGCCCACCCATCCGTGCCCACCCATGCATCCGTGCTCACCCATCCGTTA
>BLSH010514232.1:292193-305743 GCA_018402905.1 Glandirana rugosa
ATATGTCGAGTCGTAGTGTCCTATGTGATATATAACCACGTAAGTGTTCACATGCCATATATCGTGTCATGAACTGCACCATAGAAGTTTATGTATGTCAGATCATATAGGTCTATATGTGCTTCGCATAACTCACATGTGATATATCGTCACGTAAGCCCCCACATACCATATATCGTGTGACGTATACCGTACACTTGTGAATGCACCAATATATAGTGTATCCTGTGATGCTGAGCTGTATACTCCTGACACAATATGTGGAATACAGGGGATGGAGTGGGTGGATTCTGTAAGCGGTGGGACTTATGAGAAGTAGGAGGGGTCAAAAAGGAAGGGCGGGGCCTGGTGCCCCCATCCTAAAACTTCACCAGGTGACACTGGATTGGGGTATATAAAGCATCACCAGATAGGGGTATATACAACATCCCCAGATAGGGGTACATACAGCATCACCAGAGAGGCATATACAGCATGACCAGAGGGGTATATACAGCATGACCAGAGGGGTATATACAGAATCAGCAGCGGGGCATATACAGCATGACTAGAGGGGTATATACAGCATGACCAGAGGGGTATATACAGCATGACCAGAGGGGTATATACAGCATGACCAGAGGTGTATATACAACATCAGCAGAGGGGTATATACAGCATCAGCAAATATATACAGCATGACCAGAGGGGTATATACAGCATGACCAGAGGGGCATATACAGCATGGCCAGAGAGGTAGATAGCATCCACCCCCTCTGCACTGCGGGGATCGCGGCACTAACAGCACCCCCCTCCGGGGGGCAGTGGGAAAATCAAAGTTCCGCACTTATCCCATCTAGGAAGCGGGAGGTCGGGCGAGCGGTGTCCGGCGAGCGGGAACGTGCTTGGCTTCAGCCATGCATCCCCCTCCTCCCCCGAGATAGGCGTCCAATAGGATCGCCAGTCCTCTCCACCAATTGGGAAACCGGTAACATACCCATGCTTCCTGATTGGCGGAGAGGCGATTCAGTGTTAGAAAAGCAAATATTCATTTGCTTTTCTAACACACGTGAGTGGGCTTGCGAGCGCTATGCTCTGCACTCCAAGTCACTCTATTTTGAAGCCTATTAGAGTATATGGCTCTAATCAGGTGCTTCAAAGAAACACCCCACCACGGTAATTTGTGTGGCCGGCGCACTGAAAGGATGCGTGAATTAGGGGGTGGCCACGGCGGCCATGGATAGATTCATGCTATGGATAGATTCATGCTATGCATGAATCTATCCATTTAGCATAGAGGGGGTGGCTATACAGAGGGGGCAGCGCCCGTGCGCACTTAATGAATGGGCCCCTGGGTATGAGTGCTGCCAGCATTGCTGCAGAGGTTGAAGGGGTGGGGGGTCAGCCTGTCAGTGCTCAAACCGTACGCCGCACGCTGCATCAAATTGGTCTGCATGGCTGTCGTCCCCGAAGGAAGCCTCTTCTAAAGATGATGCACAAGAAAGCCCAAGTGCAAAATATACAGCGCATGCTCCTTCTAATACTCTTGTGCATAATAATATTATAATACTCCTATTACATTAATCATAAAGTGCCAAGCGCTTAATATTAACAAGATATATAGATATAGAGGTCGATTTACTAAAGCTGGAGAGTGCAAAATCTGGTGCAGCTCTGCATAGAAACCAATCTGCTTTCAGGTTTCATTGTCAAACCTTAATTGAACAAGCTGAATTTAGAAGCTGATTGGCTACCATGCACAACTGCACCAAATTTTGCACTCTCCAGCTTTAGTAAATCAACCTCATAGTGTCACGTGTGCAAATTATAAAGTGCTCAAAGTCTCTCCAAAAGTGCATAAAGTGCTTCTGTGCAAAATTGCTTCTTTTAAGTAGGTGACTGATTGTGACTCCACTCCATTAAAAGAGAACCAGGATCAACCAGTTGTTCCACTAGAGGGTGCAATCTCTACATAGCAGCAGCTCTTGGTTTACAATGTGTATATGCAGATTCCTAGGCGCGCGTGATTTTCTCCTTATCCACTTGCCCACCAAGGACGTCATATGAGTGGTGATATCTGAATGGTGCCTGCCATTCAGATATCCTTTTTTTCAGCCGGCAATTCTGAACAACATAAAAGTGGTCTTAGTGGCGGATTCACCGCAAGATCACTTTTATCAGCGGCGGGAGAGGTGCCCCCCTCCCGCCGCTTTTCCGTCATCTCCGCCACTTACCGGACCCCACGGCAGCGGCGGAGATGATCGGATCCTCTCCCCCCAGTGTCCGTGAGCCGCTCACTCGGCTCCATAACACGGCGGGGCGGAAATGATGTCAGAAGTCACGTCCGCCCAACGGTCTTAAAGGGCCCGTTTTTTTTTTTTTGGGTTGTCATTTTTTTCAAATTTTTTTTTTTTTTTGCATTTTAGTGTAAATGTGAGATCTGAGGTCTTTTTGGCCCCAGATCTCATATTTAAGAGGACCTGTCATGCTTTTTTCTATTACAAGGAATGCTTACATTTCTTGTAATAGGAATAAAAGTGATCATTTTTTTTAAAAAAAGAACAGTGTAAAAATAAAAGTAAAAAGCAAAATAAATAATTAAAAAAAAAAAAAAAATGTAAAGCGCTCTGTCCCCGCGAGCTCGCGTGCAGAAGCGAACGCATACGTAAGTCCTGCCCACATATGAAAACGGTGTTCAAACCACACATGTGAGGTATCGCTGTGATCATTAGAGCGAGGGCAATAATTTTAGCACTAGACCTCCTCTGTAACACAAAACTGCTAACCTGTAGAATTTTTTAAACGTCGCCAATGGAGATTTTTAAGTTGCAAAGTTTGTCGCCATTCTGCGAGCGGACACAATTTTGAAGCATGACATGTTGGGTATAATTTTACTCAGCGTAACATTATCTTTCACAATATGGAAAAAATGGCCTAACTTTACTGTTTTCTTATTTTTTAACTCAAAAAACGGAATTTATTTTTAAAAAAGCACGCTTGGAAGACCACTGCACAAATACGGTGTGACATAAAGTTTTGCAATGACCGCCATTTTATTCTCTAGGGTGTTAGAAAAAAAAAACAATAGATAATGTTTGGGGGTTCTAAGTAATTTTACAGCAAAAAAAACTGTTTTTAACTTGTAAACACCGAACCCAAAAAACAGGCCCGGTTGTTAAGTGGTTAAATAAGAAAGCCCACAAACAGTTTGTGGAAGACACGCAGACTAAGAACATGGATTACTGGAATCATGACCTGTGGTCTGATGAGACCAAGATAAACTTATTTGGTTCAGATGGTGTCAAGCGTGTGTGGCGACAACCAGGTGAGGAGTACAAAAGACAAGTTTGTCTTGCCTACAGTCAAGATTGGTGGTGGGAGTGTCATGGTCTGGGGCTGTACATGTACTGAACATACTAAAACAACATGATAACAACCCCAAACACACTTCCAAGATGACCACTGCCTTGCTAAAGAAGTTGAGGATAAAGGTGATGGACTGGCCAAGAATGTCTCCAGACCGTAACCCTATTGAGCATCTGTGGGGCATCCTCAAATGGAAGGTGGAGGAATGCAAGGTCTCTAATATCCACCAGCTCCATGATGTTGTCATGAAGGAGTGGAAGAAGACTCCAGTGGCAACCTGTGAAGCTCATGCCCAAGAGGGTTAAGGCAGTGCTGGAAAATTATAATGGCCACTCAAAATATTGACACTTTGGGCCCAATTTGGACATTTTCACTTAGGGGTGTACTCACTTTTGTTGTCATCAGTTTAGACAATAATGGGTGTGTGTTGAGTTATTTTGAGGGGACAGCGAATTTACACTGTTATACAAGCTGTACACTCACTGCTTTACATTGTAGCAAAGTGTAATTTCTTCAGTGTCTTCACATGAAAATATATAATATGATATTTACAAAAATGTGAAGGGTGAACTCACTTTTGTGAGATACTGTATATACATATACTGTATATATATATATATATATATTTTTTTTTTTTTAATTAGTTTCATTGTTGAAAATGTCATTTAGAGAGAGAGAGAGAAAGATTGAGGTATATATTAAAAACATGAAATAAAATAAACTTGCAAAATAATTAATAAAAATTAACAATTTAATGCAATTATAAAAAAACAACACATAATATAGTTATTATTATTAGTAGCATTATTATTAATAATACTACTAATAATAAAAATCTCTCTCCGTCTATACATATTATGACATTATGCAAGGTGCCACAATGGACGGGCGATACTTGTCGCCTCACATGCGATCATTTTGAGGTGACTAGCGGGAGCCCGGGTTTTGCCGGCCACAGCGGCAGAGCTGGTTCCGGCCCGCACTTTCTGATCCACTCAAACCCCTCTCCACCTGCATTTAATGACCAGGAAAAGAACAGAGGAGAGATAATTTGGACTCTAAGAACAAGGTTTGCAATGTGCTTATGTTTTGTGGGTGTCGGGCACAGCTCCACACTGTATAGAGAGGAAGCTGTTTGTTTAGTTTAGCACCATTCTTAACCGATGAACCCCAAAAAGCCTATTTCGATCTGGAAACAGATAAGGCCCAGGACTATGAGACTCTAACGTCAGAGATACTCGCACACCTGGGGGTCACCATGGCGGTCCAGGCCCAACGCGTGCATCAGTGGACCTATAGCACCGACAAGCCATCCTATTCACAGATGTTCGACCTAGTGCCCCTTACCAGGAAATGGCTACAGCCAGAGACTTTGCCAGGTCTCCAGATTGTGGAGTGTGTGGTCATGGACCGCTATTTACGGGCACTCCCTGCTGCTTTGAGGAAATGGGTCAGCCACGGGGATCCCAAAACTGCAAGCCAACTGGTGGACCTCATCAACAGATACAAGGCTGCTGAGGACTTGTTACACCCATCTGCGCCCCACTCCAATGACTCTAGAGGTGAAAGATCGCCCGACGGACCCACTGCTCCAGGGTTCAGGGGCGAGGGGAAATTTGATAAAACTGATACAGTTAAAAAGACTGGATACTGGCCAAAGAAGTGCTATCGCTGCCATACATTGGGACATATTGCTGTCAATTGTCCCCTGAATGATGAACCCATGCAATTTGATAATGCTTATATGAAAATTTCTCTTATTTCACAGGTCGCATGTATAGCATCATGCTCAAGTCGCATGGATAAGCAAATGTGTGTGATTGCTATTGATGGGAAACCCGTCACTGTGTTGCTTGAATCTGGTAGTGTGATAACGTTGGCCAAAAGCGGCTGTGTAAATCCGGCCAGGTTACACCCTAGCACTGTCGTGGTCATTTGCATCCATGGGGACACTTGTGACTACCAGGCGGCGCTGGTCAAGATTGACACCCCTTCCAGCAGAGTGACCTATTCAGTGGGAGTGGTACCTTCCCTACTTCATGTAGCCCTAGTGGGGAAGGTTTTCCTCATTTTTGGAGGTTGTGGGAAGGCACAGAGAACCTAGAGGAAAGAGTTCCCCCTGCTGAGGAGGCATGGGAGTTCTCATCAGACCCTTTTTGCCAAACAGAAGGAGAGATTGGTGGCAGGGCCGAGGAAGAAGGAGATCCTCTTCCTTTTCCTGTAATGGCTGAGGAGCCGGAGGAGCTGGATGATAGCTCCCAGCAGATGGCTAATGTTCCAGACCATGTCTCTGTCCCTGACCGTGAGAGTGAATCGAATGTAGTCCCTGACTTAGAGGTCCCTAGAGAGGACTTCTGTACAGAAAAACTACAGGATGTCACTCTCCTAAGAGCCAGAGGATGAACTGGAACAGCTAGTGGTTCCCAAACCCTTCCGCCGGATAGTGCTAGATCTGGCCCATGGTCATGTAATGGTAGGACATCTGGGTATGGAGAAAACCAGGGAGAGGATAACCCAGATATTCTTCTGGCCTGGGTTGTATGCAGACATCAAAGAATACTGTGAGTCATGCCCTGAGTGTCAAATGACAGCCCCGTCACCCCATTTTCATAGTCCCCTTGTCCCACTTCCCATAATTGAAGTGCCATTTGAGTGAATTGGCATGGATTTCGTGGGACCTGTAGTAAAATCTGCCCGGGGACACCAGCACATCCTGGTGATACTGGACTATGCGACCCGCTATCCTGAGGCCATACCCTTGCGGAATATCTCCACTAAGACTATCGCCAAGGAACAGGTCCAGGTGTTTAGTCGGGTGGGGATCCCTAAAGAAATCTTGACAGATCAGGGTACCCCATTCATATCCAAAGTGACCAGAGAATTGTGTAAATTGTACAAAGTCTCCCATCTCCGTACCTCTGTTTACCACCCCCAAACTGATGGACTGGTGGAAAGGTTTAACAAGACCCTCAAGAGTATGCTAAAAAAGGTGGTGGATAAAGATGGGCAAAATTGGGATTTTTTTGCTGCCGTGCCTCATGTTTGCCATACGAGAGGTTCCGCAGGCACCTACAGGGTATTCCTCCTTTGAAGTCTTGTATGGTAGACATCCCAGGGGGCTGCTAGATGTCACAAAGGAGACGTGGGAGTGAGAGGCCACCCCATATTGAAGCGTCATAGAGCATGTCTCCTTAATGCAGGATCGAATCACAGCTGTTCTGCCCCTTGTACGAGAGCATATAAAGCAAGCCCAGGAGGCCCAGAGAAGGGTTTACAATAGGGGGTGCCAAAACCCAAACTTTCAACCCTGGGACAGGGTGCTGGTGCTAGTCCCCACGGTCGAAAGTAAATTCCTGGCAAAGTGGCAGGGTCCCTTTGAGATTAGGGAAAGAGTAGGGGAAGTAAACTACAAAGTTTACCAGTCTGGGAAAAGGAAACCGGAACAGATTTACTATGTTAATCTCCTAAAACCATGGAAGGCAAGGAGAGTTTATTGGCAGTGCCCACGCCCCAAAAGGACAGGTTACCCCTAACCCCGGGTGTCCCCATAACCGAGTCCTAGTCACTAATGTAACAAAATGATGTTAAGGAATTTGTCAGTATAAATAGAGACTTTTTCTCTTCCCTACCCGGACCGACCACTGTGCTACAACATGACATAACCACGGAACCCGGTGTCCGTGTAAATGTAAAACCCTACCAAATACCTGAGGCTAGATGAGAGGCGGTGGTGAGAGAAATAAAAACCATGTTGGAGTTAGATGTGATAGAGGAGTACCACAGTGCCTGGTCAAGCCCTATAGTACTGGCCCCAAAACCCGATGCCACTATCCGGTTCTGTAACGATTTTAGGAAGCTGAAGGGGGGGATATGAGACATTATGCAAGGCACCACAATGGACGGGCGAAACTTGTCACTTCACATGCATTCATTTTGAATCGACTAACAGGAGTCCGACCCAGGTTTTGCCAGCCACAGTGGCAGAGCTGGTTCTGGCCTGGACTTTCTGGTCCACTCAAACCCCTCTCCACCTGCATTTAATGACTAGGAAGAGAACAGAGGAGAGCTTGATACTGGATCTCAGAGGGATAAAGCTGAGAGAGCTCTGTGTGCTAATTTCGACTCTAAGAACAAGGTAGGCAATGTGCTTATGTTTTGTGGGTGTCGGGGACAGCCCCACAGTCACGTACCTGGTGATGGAGTCTAATGTGCAGGGAACAATCTCTTTTACTTTCCCGGCTCCTGGACCCCTGGAAGTGGAAACAGGGAGTTTGTGAGTATGGGGTGGCACGAGGGCTTGACAAGGTGGCTGGTGCCGGTGCAAGAGTCTTGCTGCAGGTGTGGTGAAGGTTACCATTGGCCACTGGGTGTCACCGGTGGAGGGGCCGGGAGCCCGTGCAGTAGGCAGAGGGATGGTCAGATGGAGGCTGGGTTGTCAGGAGGCGGGCGGTGCAGTACCAGAGGAGCAGGCAAAAAGTAGCCGGGTTGTCAGGAGGCAGGCAGCAGGGTACAGAGCAGCGGGCAGAGAGTAATCGGGGTCACAAGCGGTCGGTGCAGGCAGACAGTTGGTAAGTCGTAAACAAGCCGGGTCACAGGAAATCAGATAAACAGGTAGCTCAGGAACCCGGTTATGCTGTAGACAGGACAGCACTGGCTACAGGGTGCTGGTGGTTCAAATAGGCTGTTTGGCGTCATTGACGGCGCACACGTGCGCGCACGCACAGTCCTCGGGGCCACAGTTCTTTCCTGACACCCACACTGTATAGAGAGGAATCTGTTTGTTTAGTTTAGCGCCAGAAAGTGTGGGTTTGTTTTCTGTTTTTGTTTGTGTTTTGAACCTGCAAACCTGAAATAATAAACCTGGCAAGTTGCCAGATTTTAAAGAAACTGACATCCATGCTGAATCTTTTCCCCTGAAAAGTGATCACCATGAGCTACTCTCCCACAATGTACAGTATCTTACAAAAGTGAGTACACCCCTCACATTTTTGTAAATATTTTATTCTGTCTTTTCATATGACAACACTGAAGAAATGACACTATGCTACAATGTAAAGTAGTGAGTGCACAGCTTATATAACAGTGTAAATTTGCTGTCCCCTCAAAATAACTCAACACACAGCCATTAATGTCTAAACCGCTGGCAACAAAAGTGAGTACACCCCTAAAGGAAAATGTCCAAATTGGGCCCAAAGTGTCAATATTTTGTGTGGCCACCATTATTTTCCAGCACTGCCTTTAACCCTCTTGGGCATGGAGTTCACCAGAGCTTCACAGGTTGCCACTGGAGTCCTCTTCCACTCCTCCTTGACGACATCACAGAGCTGGTGGATGTTAGAGACCTTGCTCTACTCTACCTTCCTTTTGAGGATGCCCCACAGATGCTCAATAGGGTTTAGGTCTAGAGACATGCTTGGCCAGTCCATCACTTTTACCCTCAGCTTCTTTAGCAAGGCAGTGGTTGTCTTGGAGGTGTGTTTGGGGTCATTATGTTGGAATACTGCCCTGCGGCCCAGTCTCTGAAGGGAGGGGATCGTGCTCTGCTTCAGTATGTCACAGTACATGTTGGCATTCATGGTTCCCTCAATGAACTGTAGCTACCAAGTGCTTGCAGCACTCAAAATAAACTTATAAACACTAACGATTAAAAATGCTCAAATACGCACATAAATGCATGATAGAATTGAGGCAAAATGCATGTTTTTAACTCTGATTGTTCTTTGTTGTTTGTCTGCTAGCAGCTCTGGCCTGTTTAGCTTATCTAGAGTACATGAGACCTTATTGTGAGCAGAGAAAAATGTGTTGTGTTGTAAGGTTTCTCTGGGTTTTGTAAACCCTGATCAGGAATTAGAGTTTGAAGGTTCCAAAGAGTCTTTGGTGGGATGGAACCTTCCAACCTGTGTCCAAGTTTTGCTAGACACCTGCACCCTGTGTGAGTGCACAGGTGTGCATGGTCATTATAAGATCTGATAATAGCTCAAGACAGTTGCTGGCATTTGGAGAGAGAGAGTCTCTGTGTGAAGATAGTGGTGTGCTCTAGCCAGGAGGGATAACCTGCATCGGAGAAGAGACCCTATGTTGGGAGGACTTCTTGCCCATTGGACTGAAAAAGTTAGGACAGCTACATGGGTCTGGAGAGACAGAGAGAGCTGATGTGACTAGCTAGTCTACAGAAGGGGCTGGAGTCCTGTGCTCCTGGGAAGTTGGAGAGCCTGGCGTGCTGGGAGAACCTTGTCCAGAGGTCAAGTGTGTGTCCAGGCAGTGAGGTGCTGCAAGTATAGGCTGAGTGAGCCTGAAGAGCCCACAGTCTGGTAGACCAGAGAGTGCAGCAGTGCTGCTTATGGGAGAGCCAGATGGCTCAGCATTTTCTAATGATGCTGTTTCTGAGTGAAGCTGAAACCCCTGCATGGGAAACCTTGTGTTGTGAAGGCTTTAAGTTTTTGTCTCAATAAAAGTGGGCTGTTGTGCCCTTAAATACAGTTCTAACTGATGTGAACGCACTTTAAAAACTCTGACCACCTCTGAGGTAACCAACCCCCATATCAAAGAAGTATTCAAATGAAGGCAGAAATCCAGGTCGTTGCTCCATGGTAAGTTATGTCACAAACTGATGTTGGCTGTGTGTGGAAAAGCATCCAGGCAAATGGCATTGACAGACGGTGTGCCTGTGAGCAGAGTTCATTTGAGTTAATTAGATGGAGTTCGCCTGTAAACTGTGCAACAAGTCAATGTGTGCAGGACTGCAAGGATGGGGCAGTCAAAAAGCACAAAGGTTGCTGTTGTCCATAGCAACAAGGCTGTAGTAGCAGTCAGTCACTACACAGAGAGCATGGCTAAAAGAATGCTGGCCAGAACTGATACTGGCTCTGCAGGTGGAAATGTATTGGGCGCTCTACTGGATGATAGGCCTCCAGGGTCGCAGTAAATACATCATATTTAAAATTGAGATCCTAATAATGGACAAGATTCACAGTGACTGGGATCACCAACAAAGCACCAGAAAGCAAAAAAATCATGGAATTTTGCATTATGGCTGCTTAGGGGAAGCGGTCGACCCAGATATGAGGGCACAACAGCCAGTATCCTGCATGAGGTATAGCCAACCATCTTTAGAGTGCAAGTCTGCTGTAACCCCTAGCAACTGGGATCCTGTTTTACCTGCATGGGGTGCTGGTGGGCCTGGAAAAGCTGCAGGGTCCCCCCATGACCACATGGGGGAATCAGTCTGTGGAGGCACCAAGGATGAGAGACAGCACACTCAAATGAAGGCTATGACAACTGCTACAGGATCAGGTAAGATCGATGCAGTGCTGCAAAAGGCTGGCTGTGGGACAGGTCCCAGCAAAGCAGGAGTGTGTCCAGTGGGGAGATCCGTTGAATATATGGACATGGAAATTCAGTGGGTTATACCACTATTCCAAAGTGACACAAAATAAAAAATGTAAATTAAAAAATCAATAAACAGAAACTCCTGATGGAAGTCCACCACATATATGCAAATGTACAAATAAAACAAGTAATTATGTGAAGGAGGGTTCCACCACCATTGCAAATCTTGCCATATGTTTCCACTTGTGAATGACAATACGCAGCCTTGTGAATTTAACACCACCATCAATTGCAGCCTCTTACCAAGCAATAAGACCCCATATTATAAGCAGTCTTATAACAGCATGTTATTAGTAATCATCCATCCACAGCCTTGGAACCAGGCCCGGACTGGCAATAGGGACACTGAGCCACATTTCTCTCTGCTCCACCCACACTCAGTAGACAGCATGCTCTATCATCTAGAAACACCATTATACCATTATGGTGTATGTACTATGATAGCAATCATATTTCTACCAATTATAGCGAATAAGACATTTACAGAACCCCCAGCACAAATGAATGCACTTTTCTTTGGCACCCTGAGCATGCGCAGACGTGTCACGCAGTGGGTGCACTCATAGATATATATTTAGCATGAGCAGATGCAGCATGCACACATGAAAGAGTGTTCTTGCATTTACTAACGCGGTACATCACATGTATACACCCATCAGCGTGACGGGGACAGACCCACAACTGGGTGTAGTAAAGTGGACGCCACAAACTGA
This sequence comes from Glandirana rugosa, assembly GCA_018402905.1. Taxonomy (NCBI): domain Eukaryota; kingdom Metazoa; phylum Chordata; class Amphibia; order Anura; family Ranidae; genus Glandirana; species Glandirana rugosa. The sequence goes on from BLSH010514232.1 coordinate 303,641, forward strand.
CTATTGATTAGCAACAGAAGGGGGGTGCTTGCCTGAAGAAGCATCAGAGGGTGATGTGTCCCCTAACCGCAGCAGCTCCTAAACTCTGGTAAAAGCCTACTGTATGTGTACATTGACACAGGCTTTTATAGAGTTGAGTTTAAGAGCTTTGGAAAAAAAATGCCAAAACCTAGTAAATTCAAGTTTAAGAGCTTGTAAGCCTAAATATATTAAATAGACAATAAAACGTATCTTTAATTCAGCAAAAAATAAATTCTAAAAACGAAATAAAATAAAATTCTCATTCTGACCTGGGAGCTCTCTAACAGGGGTATGTTCTGTTTATGAGTGCAGCTGTGGGAGTTTTTATTTTTATTTTTGTTTTGATGTTGAGCGTCAAGCACAGTTTTTTTACTATTTAGTATATGGACATAGACTTGGTGTTTTACCCTGAGCAGTGGGGAGGCACAGGGTGAAACCCAACTGGCAGCAGGGCTAAAGACTGAAAAGGACTGCGTGTGCCTGGTGAAATCCAGCAAAGTGCTGGGAAAGTTAAACTAGGGGTGACCTAAACAGTCCTTGTGCCATGTGTCCCAAGTGACAGGTGCTGCAGAGTTGCCCAGGGGAACCTCCCTGGACCCAGCAGTGACGTTGCATAGATTTTCCCAGGTCAGCTATGGAGCTGCCCAAGTAGATAAAAGTGCCCCTTTAATAAGGAAAAGTGATGTGCTGAGAGGCCCACAGGCTGTGGTGGTTAAGAGGGAGAGACAACCCGCAAGAGCTACCATGTCTGAAAATGATAAGCGAATGTGTAGTAATGTTGATGTGTTAACAATGGTGACAGCGGAATATCTCCAGTGACAACCAGAGGCAGGGTCACAGGATTGTCCATGGAAGTGTCACAGGGTCTCCATGTGTTGAAGCCAGAGATTGTCCAGGACAGCTCTGATACTGCTCTGGTGAAACAGAGGGGGCATGCACTATGCTGTAAGAGTGTGTTGGAGCAGTCCACCCACACTATGCGTAACCCAGTTGGTAAGGGCTTAATACCACCTGCCAAAGCTGAAAGTGCAAAGCTGGGTGTGTCAGTAGTGCCACCAAAGCTTGCTGGTAAAAGTGAGGTACTGCAGCCTGCCGTGGTTGAAAAGGTGTTATCGCACAGTGCAGTGCATTAAAATTACAAGTATGCTATTGGAACTGCTTGAACTGGTAAAGGCACACTCACTGCCTGCCTGGGTGTCTACACAGCAGTCTCACAAGCTGGTCCTGTGGAGTACCAATAGGTGGAGGAAGGTAGTACAGGGTGTGCTGGGTAATACTGGTAAAAACTGGGACTGATTAGTACAGTGCCGGTTAACAATGTGGAATGTGATTTTATTGTTCCCTGTGAGGGTGCTTTCAGTTACTGATTTGTATGGAAGACATCAGAAATAACAGACATGGTATAGTTCTCTCTGCTTGGTAAGTTTATAAGGAGCTTTTCTGCTGGTGCGGTCTGAGATATGGCTGAGCAGTGGTCAGTAGAGGACGCATATACTGCCTCACTCACTAGACCTCATGAGGAAGAGCCCTGAACAGATACAGCAATAGCAGAGATTCTTTCTGTCACTCGCAAAGTGGTACAAGTTAAGGTACTTGGAGACAAAAATTGCTAATGGTACTAGTGGCTGTGATACTGTAATGCGTAAACCATTGTGGATTATTACATTAACCACTTCAGCCCTGGAAGGATTTCCCCCTTTAGGACCAAAACACTTTTTGCGATTCGGCACTGCGGCGCTTTAACTGACAATTGCGCAGTCGTGCGACGTTATACCCAAACTAAATTTGCGTACTTTTTTTCCCTACAAATAGAGCTTTCCTTTGGTGGTATTTGATCACCTCTGCGTAATTTCTGATCACCGCTATAAACAAAAAAAAAACAACAATTTTGCAACAAAAAAAAACAATATTTATTACTTTTTGCTATAATACATATCCAAAAAATAAAAAAGAAAAGAAAACAATTTTTTCATCGGTTTTGGTCGATTTATATTGTTCCTCATATTTTTGTTAAAAAATAAAACGCAAATTGCGTTTTTAAACTAGGGGCATTTAAACTAGTTAATGGGGGGGGGGGGGGGC
>BLSH010514232.1:305893-327364 GCA_018402905.1 Glandirana rugosa
GAGGAAACAATAGCCAGTAGTAAGCAGGGGGCAGTGGGGTATAGTAAAGTCAGCAGTGATATTACTATCACAGCAACTAAACTGCGAGTAAATAAGGGGACAACTCCTAATCAGAGCCAAAGGAAACATATGGAGAAAATGGGTGCTCATACAACACTAAGGGACGTTTACGCAAATGCTAGGAGCCTAGCTAACAAAATGGAAGAACTTGAGCTACTGCTACGAGGAGGACTTAGACCTTGTGGGAATAACTGAAACTTGGTTTGACAGCTCACACGATTGGCTGGCCAATATACAAGGGTATGCATTGTATCGAAAGGATAGGGAAGGTAGAAGGGGTGGTCTGTCTATATGTTAAAAATGATATAAAGGTGGTAGAGAGGAGTGACATTATGGAAAGGATGAGGAGGGAGGTGGAATCAGTATGGGTTGAACTTCATAGAGGGGAGGTAAATGGGAAAGTATTAGTAGGGGTATGTTACAGGTCTCCCAACCTAAAGGAGGAGGAGCTGGGACTACTAACCCAGCTAGAAATGGCAGTGAAAATGGGGAATGTAATCATACTGGGGGACTTCAATTATCCTGATATTGACTGGGCAGAGGGGACAACACACTCATTAAAGGCCCGTCATTTCATGAATGTCCTACAGGACAACTTCATGTCCCAATTGGTGGATTCCCCAACTAGAATGAATGCCCTGTTAGATCTATTAATTATGAACAATCCAAATCTGGTCGCAGGCGTGGCGATACGCGATCATTTGGGATCTAGTGACCATAGAATGATAGCATTTAGTGTAAATCACAAGAAAAAGAGGCAGGAGGGCAGCACTAAAACACTAAACTTTAAGCGGCCCAATTTTTCAAGGCTGCGATCATTACTGCAGGACATAAATTGGGACAAAGCCCTAGAAAGAATGAACACGGAAGAAAAATGGGAATGCTTTAGGAGCATATTAAATAAGGGTATCGCACAGTGCATTCCAGTGGCCAATAAATATAAAAGGGCAAAGGTCAATCCTGAGTGGTTAAACAGTAATGTGAAAAGCCTCATTAAAGAAAAAAACTTGGCCTTTAAAAAATATAAAGCGGATGGGTCACCTTCTAAATTCCAAAACTACAAGGAATGTAATAAGAAGTGTAAAAATGCAATCAGGGCGGCTAAAAAGGATTATGAGAAACACATAGCGGAGGAAAGTAAAAAAAAAACAAAGAAATTCTTTAGATATATTAATAATAAAAAGGCAAAACCAGAGCACATTGCATACTCAAAAGATGATAATGGGAGGATGGCCACAGATGACACAAAAAAAGGCAACTATATTAAATACCTTCTTCTCCTCAGTTTTTACGCAGGAAAAGGAGGGGTTTACTGACCGCAACTATACTGTTAGTACCACAGCACAGGACATACCCTCGTGGCTAATGGAGGCCAGAGTTAAAAGAAAGATTAGAGAAACGTAATGCAAATAAATCACCAGGACCAGATGGCTTACACCCGAGAGTCCTCAGGGAACTGAGTCAGGTTATAGCCAGGTCATTGTTCCTAATCTTTGTAGATAGTATACTGACGGGATTGGTACCAGCCGATTGGAGGAAAGCCAATGTGGTACCAATATTTAAAATAGGGCAGGGACATATTCCTGGGAATTACAGGCCAGTCAGCCTAACATCAATAGTGGGTAAGTTATTGGAGGGGATAATTAGAGCCTATATCCAAAAAGTAACTGAGGAAGGTAACATCATTAGCAGTAATCAGCACGGGTTTATGAGGGGTCGTTCCTGCCAAACAAACCTGCTAACATTCTACAAGGAAGTGAGTGGCCATCTAGATAGGGGGAGGTCAGTGGATGTAGTGTACCTGGATTTTGCAAAAGCGTTTGACACCGTTCCCCATAAACGCTTGATTTACAAGCTAAGGTCTGCAGGCATGGACCAGAAGGTCTTTTCTTGGGTAGAGAACTGGTTACAGGGGCGTGTCCAAAGGGTGGTAATTAATAATGTGTACTCTGGGGTGAAGAGTGGGGTACCCCAAGGATCTGTCTTGGGACCAATTTTATTCAATTTATTCATTAATGATCTGGGGGACGGAATTAATAGCTCAGTTTCGTTTTTTGCTGATGATACAAAGATAAGCAGGGTGATGACATCACAACAGGATATTGACATCTTACAGAATGACCTGAACAAACTAACGGAGTGGGCAGAAAAATGGCAAATGAGGTTTAATGTGGAGAAATTTAAGGTAATGCACTTGGGGGCAAAAAACATAAATGCAAAATACGCACTAGGGGGTGGCCTCTGGGGGAATAAAGAATGGAGAAGGATCTGGGGGTCCTAGTAGATGACAGACTGAGCAATAGCATGCAATATCAAGCTGCAGCAACCAGAGCAGGTAGAATATTAGCATGCATAAATAAGGGGATATGCTCCAGGGATAAAACTATAATTCTGCCACTTTATAATAGCCTGGTGAGGCCACATCTGGAGTATTCTGTCCAGTTCTGGGCACCGGTCCTCAGAAAGGATGTATTGGAGCTGGAGAGAGTCCAAAGGAGGGCAACCAGACTGATAAGGGGAACGGAAGACCTTACTTACGAGGAACGCTTGCAAGCGCTAAACTTATTCTCTCTGAAGAAGCGACGCTTGAGAGGGGATATGATTACGATCTATAAATATCTTAATGGGGATCCAAGCATAAAAGATAAACTGTTCAGTCTCAGGGAATGTAGAAGGACAAGGGGACACACATTGAAACTAGAAGAGAAAAGGTTTAATCTTAGAACTCGTAAGGGGTTCTTCACTGTCAGGGCAATAAGGATGTGGAACTCTCTCCCACAACTAGTGGTGACTGCGGGGAGTATGGATATATTTAAAAAACTCTTGGATGTATATATCAATAAGTACAACATACAAGGATATGGGTACTGACAAGAGTATACCTACACAGGTTGAACTGGATGGACTTTTGTCTTTTTTCAGCCTTAACTACTATGTAACTATATGTATGCGTATATTGACTGGTTTGCGCAAAAGTTGCCACGTTTACGAATAATGAGAATTAATTTATGGGGTTTTTATTTATTTTTTTACTGTAATGGCGGCGGTCTGCGATTTTTAGCAGGACTGCGACATTGCAGCGGACATGTTTGACCATTTTGACACTTTCGTCGGACCTCTGGCATTTATACAGCGATCAGTGCTATGAAAATGCACTGATTACTGTATAAATGTCATTGGCAGGGAAGGGGTTAACCTGCAGGTGACACTCTAAGGATTAAGTGTGTTCACTGTGTATGTCATTAACTGTATGGGGGCTGGGCTGAGTGGAGGAGGAAAGTGATCACGGCTCCCATATACAGGGAACCTGCGATCACATTCCTTCCCCATCAGAACGGAGATCCGTGTGTTTACATACATGGACCTCCATTCTGTCACTGCGGGGGAGCGATCGCGGGTAGCCGGCGGACATCGAGTCCGCCCTATCTGCTCCCTGGCTCCCCTGGAACACAGTGAGCATGCGAGCGCCCCTCCGACGGCACGTGCGCGCTCACGATCCACGATCTTGCAGCCGCCGTCAGGTGACGGTGGTTCGCGATATCAAACCACTTTGCCTCCATTTTATGATGGTGGGCGATCCGCAAGTGGTTAAGCAATGGGTTGTGCTTTGCTTTGGTTAGTGTTAGTTGTTGTTAGGAAAACTGCCCATGCAGTGTTGGACAACAGGTAAAGTGAAGCTTGGCGAAGTTTTCATGGGGAATAGTCACTAGCCTATGTGTGGTCCCTCCTCAGGTCTGGTTCTAAAAAACACAGGTAAAGAAAACATTGAGGGTATTGGCAACTGTGAAATATGTGATAAATAACTACAAAAGGGGTAATGAACCTGAAGGAATGCCGCAGCTGGCTGAACGTGGCTCTACTAAGGGGGAAAATGACTCTGCAGGTTATTATTATAATTATACAAGATTTATATAGCGCCAACAGTTTACACATCACTTTACAGTGTAAAAGGGAGACAATACTATTACAATACAATACAATACAAGAGGATTAAAATGGCCCTGCTCAGAAGAGCTTACAATCTAATAGGGTGGGGCAGGTAGTTCTAACTGAGGTTCTAACTGTGGGGAATGAGTTGAATGAAGTGGTAAAAGATTAGTTGGAGGTGTGAAGATATGAGTTTTCAGGGATTGCCTGAAGGTAGCAAGAGAAGGAGGCAAACAGGTTGAGGTAGAGAGTTCCAGAGGATGGGAGAGGCTCTGGAGAAATCCTGGAGATGAGTATGGGAGGAGGAGACGAGGGAGATTGAGAGTAGGAGGTCTTGGGAGGAATGGAGAGGAACGGTTTATGTGATATTTGGAGACAAGATTGGTTATGTAGCTTGGGGCAGAGTTGTGAATGGCTTTGTATGTTTTGGTTAGTATTTTGAATTTAATTTGCTGGACAATTGGGAGCCAGAGTAGGGATTGGAGGAGAGGGGTGGCAGACACTGAGCAGTTGGTAAGGTGGATAGTTCTGGCAGCAGCATTCATGATAGACTGAAGAGGGGGCAGCCTATGGAGAGGGAGGCCAATGAGAAGGGAGTTGCAATAGTCAAGGCGAGAGATAACAAGGGAGTGAATGAGGAGCTTGGTGGTTTCATTTGTCAAAAAGGGGCGTATTTTAGAGATGTTACGGAGGTGAAGTCTACAAACTTTTGACAATGATTGGATTTGAGGCTGAAAGGACAGGTCAGAGTTAGAGTTGAGCGGACACCTGGATGTTTGAGCTTGGCGGGTTCAGCTGAATTTCGCAAAAAAGTTTGAGTTCGGCCCCGAACTTGACCCCGAACCCCATTGAAGTCAATGGTGACCCGAACTTTTGGGCACTAAAATGGCTCTAAAAAAGTCCTGGAAAGGGCTAGAGGGCTGCAAAAGGAAGCAGAATGGGGGTAAGAGTAGGACAAGTGCCCTGCAAACAAATGTGGATAGGGAAATAACTTAAAATCACATATAGAAAAATAAAAAATGGAGGAGGAGGTGGATGTGGAGTAGGAGGTTGAGGAGGTGGTGACCACGGCGGTGTAGATGGAAGTGGTGGTGGAGGAGGTAGCCAACACTGTTTTCTGTTTGTTTTTTCTAATTGGGGTAGCCCCCAAAATATTGAGACATATTAAAAAAAAAAAAAAGATCACTATCTGCAGACAAACCCAGAGATGTTCTAGCACGGGTTCACTTTTTCCATATAAAATGTACCATGATTTATTTTTCATGTTTCTCCTGTTGCAAATTCCAATAAAGACTTATGTTCTATAAAAAAAAAAGTATAAGTTCACTTAAGTATACCAATGGCTGTGTGAGACCGGTATAAATGTCTATTCTGCACAAGGTACAGACAAGTCTTGTGGGAACCATGCCTGGTTCATTTTAATAAAGGTTAGCTTGTCCACATTGGCTGTGGACAGGCGGCTGCGCTTGTCTGTGATAACGCCCCCTGCCGTGCTAAACACACGTTCAGACAAAACACTGGCTGCAGGGCAGGCCAGCACCTCCACGGCACAAAGGGCAAGCTCACGCCATGTGCCCAATTTGGAGACCCAGAAGTTGAATGGGGCAGACCCATCAGTCAGTACGTGTAGGCGTGTGAACACATACTGTTCCACCATGTTGCTAAAATGCTGCCTCCTGCTAAGACGTTGCCTATCAGCTGGTGGTGCTGTTTGTTGTGGCGTGCTGCTGACAAAGCTTTTTCACATTTCTGCCATGCTAACCCTGCCTTCTGAGGTGCTGGCGGTGCCACAGCTGCGTTGGCGACCTTTTCCTCCTCCTCTGCCTTCGTCTTGTGCTTCCACTGAGCCCCCGGTGTCATTTGGGAATGCCCTCAGCAGCGCGTCTACCAGCATAAGATACTGCTGCATGACTTGGGGCTCAGACTGCTTGGCTTATTTACAAGGGGCTGAGGTGAAAGACAGATGGCCATGGGGTTCAGGTGCCAACTCTGAGCTTTCAGCAAGGGACCGGGTGGGAGGCAATGTGAAGGAACTGGAGGCATTGTCAGCCAACCAATCTACTATCGCCTGTACTTGTTCTGGCCTCACCATTCATTGAGCGGCATTCGGGCCTACCATATAACATTGAAGGTTCTGTCGGCTACTCGCACCTGAGGAAGGTGTTTCACTTGTGCGTGTAGCTGCCACAGATCGACCACGTCCTCTCCTTGCAACAGGAGCTTCCCCAACACCACCAACACCAGCAGCATCAGCAGCACCACGACTACGTCCCTTATTTGACGCTCTCCTCATTCTGGACACAAATGTACTATTTAGCACAAATTTATATTATTTTTTAAACTGGCAATGTCGATGCACTTTTTAATTTTGTGCAAGAAATGCACAGCAAGGTGCAAATGTACTATGTAGCACTATTTATTATTCTTTTTTTTTTAAACCAGCAATGTAGATGCACTTTTTAATTTTGTGCAAGAAATGCACAGCAACGTGCAAATGTACCATGTAGCACTATTTACTATTCTTTTTTTAAAACCAGCAATGTAGACGCACCTTTTAATTTTGTGCAAGAAATGCACCGCTGCCCGCAAATGTAGTATTTAGATTTTTTTTTTTTAAACCAGCAAAGTAAACGCACTTTTTATTTTTGTGCATGAAATGCACCGCTGGCTGCAAATGTAGTTTTTAGAATATTTTTTTTTTAAAACCAGCAATGTAGACGCACTTTTTAATTTTGTGCAAGAAATGCCCCGCTGGCAAAAAAAATACATTTAATTTGTATAACTGCAATGTAAAAGCAGTATTTAAATATGCCAAAATGTTGCCAACTGAACTAACAGAACACGATTAAAGTAGTGTCCCTGACACACAAGCAGTTGCAAGTGCACTGCACTTGCAAAAATGGCTGCAAACGCCCACCTAACAAACAGAAAATGTGCTTAGGTTTTATATGAGGCACTTTGCTTAGCAAACAAAATGTACTCTAGCAAACAAAAATCTCCTCTAGCACCCACCCACCAATAAATCACAGTTTTTAACAGATTTTCTAAAGCTAATCTGTCCCTTACAGCAGCAGCAGCAGCATCCTCCCCCTACACTAGTATGAGATGATTTTCTAAAGCTAATCTGTCCCACACAGCAGCAGCAGCAGCATCCTCTCCCTACACTAGTATGAGATGATGTGACATGCAGCACTACGTGACTCCAGCTTATATAGTGGCTGGGTCACATGATGTACTGCAAAGAACAAGAAAGGGTGCGCCTCTAAGTGCAGTAGTGTTAAAAAAGTAATTTATTAGACAAGAGTGTGCAGGTGCGCGTTGCAGTGTCAGCCACTGCTGGCTATAGTAGTCCTTTAGTCCTTTAGGGGTGAGCTGCTGGGATGAAGTTCTGGTCTGCCTGGCGGTGGTGGGCTGGGGGGGGCGGCGTCGGTGGTTACCGGCGTCTCCTCCTCTGGCTCCGGTGGATTTTGGCGCGAACGACCGTTCGAACGACCGTTCGCGCCAAAATCCACCAAAAAACCACCATCAAATGCCTATCTGCTCTGCACGGACCGAACGGTCGTTCGAACGATCGTTCACGCCAAAATCCACCGGAGCCAGAGGAGGAGACTCCAGTTCAAAAGAGGAGAGTGTTAACTGTGCTGTTAGGCAAAGTATGTTGGATGGGGAAGATGTACGCACAGTGGGGGTGGGGGATGAAGCAGAGAGTTAAAGGCTGAGAAGAGCCGATGGGGACTGGATGATAAGGTATTAATGAGATAGACAAAGTAGGCTTGTTTGGCAGTGAGGAGGCAGGAATTGTATTTTAGAAGGGCAGATTTATATAGGGTGAAGCGCTGCAGGCATTTGGTTTTATGTCACAGTCGCTCAAGAGCGTGGCAATGTCTTGAGATTTCTAGTGTTGTCAGTTTGTCAAGGTTGTGATGGTCAGGCCTGATTCTGTATGTAGTTAGAGAAGCATCCAGTGATGATGAGAGTGAACTGTTGTAGACAGAGGTGGCCAGGTCAGGACAGTACAGGGGAGAGATTTTGTCATATAGGTGGTCAGTAGCAGAATAGAGAAGAGAAGGGTTAAAGTGGCGGAGGTTCATACTAGTGATTGTTTGATGCTTGGAGGGATGGGTGGTTGGAGGCAAGGATACATTGAAACTGATGAGGTTGTGATCAGAGAGAGGAAAGGGGGGGTTGGTGAGGTTGCCAGGATTGCAGAGTTGGGAGAACACAAGGTCAAGGGTATTACCACTGGAGTGGAAGTGTGTGCCCATTGGGTTAGGTCAAAAGATGATGTTAACTTGAGAAGTTGAACTGTAGCTGGGCTGTTAACAGTGACAGGAACATTGAAGTCACCAAGAATGATTGTGAGTATTTCAGAGGAGAGAAAGTAGGGTAGCCAGGCAGTGAAGTCATCAAAAAAGCATGATACTGGTCCACTGGTTTCTGCTGCAATCCTCAGAGAAATGGGAGAAAACAGACGAATACAATGCATCTCGAAAGAAGAGAGGGATAGAGAGAGGGGGATAGGAAGGACTTGGAAGGTGCATTGTGGCGATAGAAGGAATTAAACTCCACCTCCTTTCTGCCCATTGGCTCTAGGGGAGTGAGTCCAGTGAAGGCCGCCATGAGAGAGGGCAGCAGGAGAAGCTGTGTCAAAATTTTGAAGTCAGGTTTCAGTTATGGTGAGTATGTTAAAGCCATGAGAGATGAAAAGGTCATGCACAGATGTGAGCTTATTACAGATGCAGTGGGCATGCTAGAGGACGCATGAGATTGGGGGGCTGGTTTGAGGAAGCAGCGGGATAGAAATAAAATTGAGTGGATTGCGGTTGTTCCCAGAGGAGTAGGGGTGGCAGATATGTGGTTTGCAGTTAGAAAATGGAGGGCCAGGATTTGGAGAAATGTCACCTGAGACAAGGAGAAGGAGGAGGGCGAGGAAGGTAAGATGGGACTGGGATGTATATGAGCAATGTCTAGAGGATTACCACATATAACAGCGCTAGTGTCAACCCTATTTGGGAAGAGGGGGTATATCCTCTGGTAAACAATAATAAGGCTCTGATTGAGTCCACATAAAAGAACTACTACAACGTTTATTGAAATTGTGAAGATTAAAACAAAAATAAAAATCTGTGGAAAGTGTGGATAGTTCCTCGTATCACCAACCTTTGTATCCACCCAACCGTGGGTATAGTTGGCTGTTACTCAACCATCCAGAAGTGTCCCGACCTCACTGTGCTGCAGGGATGAAATAATCCAACTGTGATCCACCCACAGCTGTGTGCAGGGGCAGGGGAGGAAGATGTCAAAAGCAACGACCCAGATGACAGTATGTGGAGGATTGGCTGGAGCACTTAGTCCAAGAAGGAATACAGCCGCACAGAGAGATCCCTAATCCCTCAGTGGGGGAGCAGAGCTCAACCCCACATGGGGTTCGCACCAGCTGTGGGACCACCATGCACATGGGCAATGGGAGCAACGGGACTCTCTGGTAGGTGTGAGGTGGCTGAAGGAGCAGCCGAAATCTTCAACTGTGGCTCAGTCCAATGGGCAGCAGCTCTCAAGCGTGACGTCACCCGCTCTCTGAACCTGGTCTTGGAGCGAGGCTAGAAACTCCAGGGAGGTGAAACGTGATGGCAGGAGGTTGGAAGCAAGACTGTTGTCATGACAATGTGTTTCGGAGCATGGCCATTCCTCAGGTCATGTGGCAATACCAGCCAATGGAAATTTATATAGGGGACCGGCCGCAGGATTAAGAAAAATTGGGAGTGTGAACTCTTTAACCCCTGCAGCACAGTTTACATGGTGAACAACACCTGCATTCCTATTCACTACGCTTAGGACATATACAATAAGATACAAAAACACCCTGCAGGAATAATAATTAGAGAAAAAAAAAACACCTTAGTGGCAGAATAAAAAAAAAACCTCATTGATTTCTGTTCACTCTGCCACCTCATTGGGCTCGGCACTGAGCTGCGCAAAAAAAACTTAAGTAATTAAAAAAAAAGAAAAGAAAAACCTTGTGGCAGGATCAACAAAAAAAAACACACCCCCCTCACAAAGCATGAACCAAATATCAGTAAACTAGAGCCCTAGACAATACTCTGTACCTCAAGTTCCTCATCTAACCCATAAGGGGACAAAGAGGACAGTTTGTAAATCCAAAAGGTCTCACGTTTACAAGGGAGAATCTCTCATTATCAGTGAGAGAACCACTAGGAATATATTCAATAGTCGCTACCCTTAGACACCGGATGTTTTGAGCATGATGAGTCTTAAAATGATGGGGAACACTATGTTCCTTCCGACCCTTTTGTATAAACCGTCGATGCTCACCCACGCGCTTCCGCAGGGTGCGCATTGTACGGCCCACATACAACATGTTGCAAGGGCATTTTAGTACATAACTCACGTACTTCGAAGAGCAGGTTATGAATTGTTTTATCTCACGCTTCTTTCCTGCCCTATCGGATAACGAGGGTTGACCATGTTGAACAAACTGACATGTCAAACACCCTCTCTTTTTGCACTGGAACATCCCAACACAATGGTCAAAATAGGACCGTATATCCATGATCTTTTCCTTGCGTGGATTTTTCAATTTACTGGGCGCGATGATGTTCTTTAATGTACGGGCTCTTTTGAAGGTCACTTGCGGAGTCGATGGTAGAATCGGTCCTAATTTTGGATTCATCCGTAGGATGTGCCAGTGCCTCTTAATAATATTTGTGATGGCCCTATATTTATCATTGAAGTCTGTGACAAATTTAACGGTGTTGGCATCTGGCCTGTCTCGCTTCTTAACTGTAGGAACATGGTCAAGAAATCTGTCATGTGCTACTTGGATCAGATCCACTGGGTACCCCTTTTGGATAAACGTCCTCCTCAAATCCAGACCTTGTTTTTCATAATCAGCCCGGTTTGTGCAGTTCCGCCGTAACCTTTGGAACTGCCCACTCAGAATATTTTTGACCCAGGAGGGATAATGGCAACTGGTATAATGGAGGTACGAGTTACCACCAGTAGGTTTACAATGGTTCTTTGTGTAAATGGACCCCTCCTTATGGTACAGAACTAAATCCAAAAACACCAATTGGACAGGGTCCAGCACATGCATGAACGTGAGACCTAAGGTGTTATCGTTGCAATAGGATACAAAGGATTCAAAGGACTCTGGCCCCCCACTCCAGATAATTAGGATGTCATTGATATAGCATCCGAAGAACACTATATACCTGGCGTAGGGGTTGTGTGTCCAGATATGCTTGACCTCGCAGTATCCCATCACAACGTTGGTATAGGAGGGGGTGAAATTTGCCCCCATGGCTATGCCATGCTTTTGGATGTAAAATTTGTCCTGGAACTCAAGATAATTGTGCTCCAAGCAGAAGCCCGTGGCATCCACCAAGAATTGGGCCTGTCTGTAATGCATATCAGGATCCCTAGAGAGGAAATATTGGAGTGCCTCCTGGCCCACCAAATGTGGAATTGAGGTGTATAAAGAAACCACATCCAGCAAGGCCCACATGTAGTCTGGTTCCCACCTGTATTTTTGCAGAGTTTCAATGACCCAACCTGAATCCTTGATATGTCAGGGTAACATAGAAACAATTGGCTATAGAAAAAAATAAATGCAATGGGACAAACCCACCGTAAAGCTCTCTGTGCTTGCAACAATTGGTCTCCTGGGGGGGCATGTCAGGGACTTGTGAGTTTTGGGTAAGTGATAGAAGTACAGGGTGCTGCATACAGGAGGCAGGAGTAATTGTTTCTCCCTCCTGGTCAGCACCCCGTCCCTGGCGGCCTCTTCCACAAGTGTATTTAATTCTTTTTGGAACTTTTTGGTCACCTTTTAGGATACCATAGTTGACAGTATCCGATAACAACTGATAGGCCCCTTTTTCATAGTCCGCTCTATCCTGGACCACCAGACTGCCACCTTTATCAGCTTCTTTTATTACTAACGTGTTGTTCATTCTTAATTCCTCCAAGACCGATCGTTCTACACAGGATAAATTCAGACGGCTAGAGTCTTAGAGTTACACATAGCCAAGAGATCCCTGTATGTGGTCTGATAATAAGTTTCCACATAGGGTCCCTTGGAAGCAGATGGGTAGAAAGTGGATTTGGGTTTAAAACTCGTGTGTCTCACATCCGAATTGTTATAAGTATCAACTGGTACACTATACGTTGTATTTTTCGTCCCATAATTCCATGAGTGCGGTCAGGGCCTCCTGATGAATAGATGTATCAGCAGTAGTGTCCATTTGCACTTTGTGATCCTCCTGTGTGATAGGTTCCGAACAATCAGATTGGTCTTTTTTATAAAACCTTTTTACAGTTAGGTTTCAGAGGAACCTATTCAAATCTTTTAACAGGCTAAATTTATGAGGCCCTATAGAGGGAGCAAAACCCAATCCCTTTCTGAGCAAAGATTGTTCAGAAGGAGTCAAGAAATGCGATGATAGATTAAAAATTTTGATCGTGTTTAAGTCTGGGGTGACAGGCTTTTCCTTCCTTTCTTTTTTGTTGGCCTGTGTGGGCTCTATCGGAACATTATTACCCCTTGGTATTGGATTGTCCTTTGGGGGGGGTGGCCGAGGCCTTGACCTCTTTCATGAAAGTGTCTAGGCCCCTTGCCAGGGGGCTATATCTGTTGTAAGTGGATATTGTGAGTGTCATAAGGGCAGATTGTACTATCTCAATTTGATTGGGGGGACGTAGTTATGTGATTGGGAGGAGACCCATAAGTGTTTCTGTCTGACGGGGCATCCCTGGAGAGAGGGCCCGACTTGGGAGGAGGGAGGCCTGGGAGGGGGGCTGCATTGTTATCAAGACGGGTAACATTGATGGAAGAGCTGTTCTTTCTGGGATCTTTAGTCCCGTGCATACCCATAGAATCCCCAGTACCTGTCTCTCTGTTGTGGGGTCCAGCAGGAGTGGGATGGTCCATCTTGTTGGATGGTGCTGTCCTCTGGGTTTCTTTCCTCCTGCCCTTTTGTTTACCTCGATGGATTGAGGTGTTGGTTGAATGCATAGAGTTTTTAATGGAGGAAACCACCTGTTTTGGGTTTCTCCAATTGAAAACCCGATTTAATCTGTAGTCCTCTATATCCCTATCTAGTTTCCCAGTCTTCTTGCTTATTAGCTGGTTTTCAGACTTTTGAGTGTTGTTGTCCAAAACCGTTGACCATTTCTGAAAAAGACATGAAGAAGAGAATTCCAAAATACCCTCCTCCATGAGCTTCTTCTTCTTTATCGCACTCTCTAGCCGCCTTTCCCGCTGGGTTAATGCAATTTATATCCACTTGGTGGTACAAAATTCAGCTAACAGTTGCCATTCTTTTTGAAGATCAGGATCCAAAAAGCTGCACTGCTTTTTTATCCTGAGTCCTCTGGGGGTAATCTTTAACTCTAAATACTTTTTCAGGAGGACAAGTCCCACCATTGTGTGCATTCTGATTTCCAAGCATTTTGAACATGATCAAAAAAGGCATTTCTCATGTTAGCCTCAAACCCTGGGGTGTGGGGGGGATCATGAGATTTGGCTGAGGGGTCGGAATTATTCTGGGATGGAGCCCCTATATCTTGGGGATGAAGAACGGCTCCATTAAAAATGGAATTCAGTTTGGCGATCCTGGTTGGATCCATAATAGAAAAAAAAAGGGGGGACCGGATGGTGAGCTGAGAAGACGTGCTCACACAGAGCTCCTGACATCCTGGATATCTCTGCCTGCAAAGACCTCTCTCCTCTACGCCATGATCCTTGGGGCTTTGCAAACCACCAGCCCGCCGCCTGAGCCCATTGGAGCAGCGATCCTGGTGTGGCTACACCCAGCGGCACTCCTAACGGCCCTCCTGAATATCCGAACTGCTCAGCAGCCGGACATCAACTGCTCCAGCTCCCGGGGTAACCTACTGACCACCCGCGGCCGTGCGGTGAGAAGCCTGGGAGAACACTCTGCCTTTTGACTTTACGGCGGCCATATTGGTACTCAAGATGGGCCTTTGCGGCCTCTTCCCTCCCTTGGCTCCTGCTCTAGGGTCTCCCAAGCACCGGAACACCTGAGCCTGGCGGACTGCTGTGCCAGAGGGAAAACAGCACATTCCCTCACACTCCACGTGGCGGATTGCAGCTGCAGCCTCCAACTCCACGTGTAGCGGCCATCCTGATCACCTCTAAAGCGGCAGCCTCGGCACTCCTGGTCTCCCCGACCTACCTGAAGGAGTAGTCTTCAGAATACCTAGGGCACAAAATAGAGTATGGGGCTTACCCCCCTTGCATCAGGAACTACTTCACTTCCTCTGTTCCGTTTACACTGTACCTGGCACTTGCTTCACATAGCAACCCCCTCATCTGCCCGTTCTCTGTCCCATAACCCTTCAGCGGGGCGGCCTCTTCTTGAACTGTGGTGGTGGGGGACCGGCAGGGATGTACTCCGGCACATGCCGGAGTGGATCCCCAAGAATTTTTTTTTAATAATCAACTCCAGTCTGATAGCCTTTATTTGGGGCGCACAGCATCCAAGATTTAAACTGACAGTTTTACAATGCCCATGGTTACAGGGAGGACTGGCTTGTCCAGACCTCCATAAATATTTAATGGATGCCATGCTCGCTCATGCCCATAACTGGATCTTACAGGATGGGACCAATGCGGTGGTGGCACTAGAGGCCACTTATGTAGGCTCTTTTGAGGCCCTTAAGAACCTACAACACAGGAGACCTGCTGCTTCCCAAACCTCAACTGCAGCCATGAGAGCTGTGCTGAGGGCCTGGTCAATGGCCCAGGCTCTTAGACCTAACCCTGCTGATCACTACTCACCACATACCCCTCTATGGCTCAATCCATCACTAACAGAGTTTGCCACAATATAATAATAATGGGGATTTGAAGTTCTTTGATATCTTAAAATCACAATTTAACCTCCCAAATGTATATTTCTTTAGATATCTGCAGCCTTTCAAATGCAGTTCAAGCACCAGCCAGTAGCCTTCTATACCTTGACCCTAGAAGATACACTTAGAGATGATACACTCACCAAACCCCTTTCCAACATTTATAAGATCATGTCCCTCTCTGCACACACCGGTTTGGAGTCCCTCAAATCTAGATGGATACTGGACGCCCCTAGTCTAGATGACGAGGATTGGGAAGAAATGTGGGAATGCCCCTTCCTGCAGCTGGTGTCTGCAAGGGACAGACAGATTCAGTATCAAATCCTGCATAGTATCTACCTAACACCTGCACATCTGCACAGAATATATCCCACTGTTCCAGCGGGGGGTTGTTGGAGGTGCACGGCGGACTCGGCAGACTTCCTCCACATATTTTGGCAATGCCCCAATATACAACAATGCTGGGCAGGGGTGGTCTCGGTCATACAGTCTGTGACCACTGTTCACGTCCCCCAGACAGTGGAGGTTTGTCTGCTGGGTCTGGTGGGCACTCTGGCACATACCAGGGCCTCCAGGACGCTCATTTGATTACTTTTATTCTATGCTAGGAAAATCATTCTCCTCCACTGGAAATCCCCATCTGCTCCAACCCTTGTACTGTGGAAAAAATGAATCAATGTTAACTCATCAATATATAAGGCCACCTACTTGGCGAGAGGATGCCCCAAAAAATTCCACAAGGTTTGGGACATTTGGACTGAGGACCTATCTACCAATTCTAGTCCCGAAGCTCCTAATTAGTCTAAGATAACACAGGGGTCTTGATAGGTATGTGCGAATGGTCAAACCAACGCCCACTTCATTGACTCAGCAAAGAGGTCTACCACCTAAACAATGGCCTGATAGGATTTACGGAGGGCTGGTACCTATATTATTCTGACAATTAAGAGACTACTGGAGCAGAGAGTTCTGTTATGGTGTCATTGTGGCACTACTGCTAAGAATTAAGTTTTGACATTTGATTTTACTGTGATACTTTAACCCGAGCCTGGGTGTGCCCGATAGGCTCTGTTTTGTAATTAAAAGTGAAAATCAATAAAAAAAAAAAAAAAGAAAGAAAGAAAAGGGGGATGGGGGGAGCTTACACTGATGCAAACAAACAAAAACACCCCTGGGTCACCAACTCTGCACAGCCCAATGGGAAGAGGGGTGTGCTGGTTGATGAAAACACAGTGGTGCACATTAAAACCTGAAAGGTGGTAAACTAAACCAAGAGCAATGACATTATGTATATGAGCGCACATGTCTAACTGTCCTGGTGTTCTGGTGTTAGGTCAACATGCTGGTTCAGTAATTGCAGAAGGTGATGGGTGGAGTAGTTGGGAGAGTGTAAAAGTGAGGGTGATATGTGCATGCTGTGGGGTAGTGACGAGTGGTAAAGCAAGGATAGTTTAAGGATAGAAGACACTGATGTGAGAAGGAAGAGTAGAAGGAGCATGTTGGTGGATAGAGAGTGGGAATCTGACTTCAACTAAATTCAATGTCAAATGCTGGTTTGCTCTTAGGTTTTCCTAAGGGAGCCCATTGATTTGAATAGAAGTCGCACCAGAAGTCGTATCATGATGATCTGACTTGCGGTGCGACTTGGATCTTGAAGGGGAACAAAAAATGAAAAAAAAAATGCGTGGGGTTCCCAGGAGTTCCAGACCCTTAGGTCTGCTATGAATTTAAAGGGAAACCCCTATGCCAAAAAAACGGTGCAGGGTCCCCCCCAAAATCCATACCAGACCCTTATCCGAGCACGCAGCCTGGAAAGCCAGGAAAGGGGAAGGGGACAAGCAAGCATCCCCCTGAACCATACCAGGCCACAAGCCCTCAACATGGGGAGTATGGGTGCTTTGGGGCAGGGGGGCCGTGCGGCCCAACCTCAAAGCACCTTGTCCCCATGTTGATGACGACAAGAGCCTCTTCCCGACAACCCTGGCCATTGGTTGTTGGGATCTGTGGGTGGGGGCTTTCGGAATCTGGAAGCCCCCTTTGACAAAGGGGCCCCCAGATCCCGGACCCCCACCCTATGTGAATGAGTATGGGGTACATTGTACCCCTACACATTCACCTGAAAAAAAAGTGTCCAAAAAAACCACACTACACAGGTTTTTAAAATATTTTATTAAATCAGCTCCAGCGTCTTCTCCCCTCTCCGGCTCTTCTCCTTCTCCGGTTCTTTATTCTTCCGCTCTTTTCTGTTTTCTGTCTGGGTTTCTGTCTTCTAAGGGGTCTTCTGTCTTCTCCTGAGTCTCCTGTCTTCTGCTCTTTTGTCTCTGTCTCCTCCGCTGTCTTCTCCCTCTCTCTTCTGGAGAGTGTTGACTCGTCGCTCTCTCCCACTCAAATACCAATCCGTGCTGCGCGTTGCCTTATATTGGCACGGGGAGAAGGCCCCGCCCCTTATGATGCCACAGCTCGCCCAGGGTGTGATGTAATAAGGGGGCGGGCCTTAGGATGATGTCAGCGGGTGGCCCCACCCATGCCAATATAAAGCAACACACAGCACGGACTTGGCATTCGAGTGGGAGAGAGCGACTGGTCAACATCTCCAAAAGGGAGAGGGTGAAGACAGCAGAGGAGACAGAGCCAAAAAAGCAGAAGACAGGAGACCCCTCAGAAGACAGAAGCCCCGCAAAAGAGCAGAAGAAAGAAGAGCCAGAGAGGGAGAAGAGCCGGGGAGGGGAGAAGATGCTGAAGCTGATTTAATAAAATATTTTAAAAAGCTGTGTAGTGTGTTTTTTTTTTGGACACTTTTTTTTCAGGTGAATGGGTAAGGGTACAATGTACCCCATACTCATTCACATAGGGTGGGGGTCGGGATCTGGGGGCCCCTTTGTTAAAGGGGGCTTCCAGATTCCGAAAGCCCCCCCCGCAGACCACGGCAACCAACGGCCAGGGTTGTTGGGGAAGAGGCTCTTGTCCTCATCAACATGGGGACAAAGTGGGGTAGGGGGTTCAGCCCCCCTGCCCCAAAGCAACCATACTCCCCATGTTAAGGGCATGCGGCCTGGTATGGATCAGGAGAAGGGCGCTCGCTCGTCCCCACCCACTTTCCTGGCCTGCCCGGCTGCATGTACGGATAAGGGTCTGGTATTGATTCTGGGGGGGACCCTATGCCTTATTTTCGGCATGGGGGTTTTCCTTTAAATCCATACCAGACCAAAGGGTCTGGTACCTCCTGGGGTGGACCCCACGCAATTTTTTAAAATTTTTTGCGGGGTTCCCCTTCAAGATTCAAATCAGACCGCAAGTCGAATCATCATGATCTGCAACTTCTATTCAAATCAATGAGCTCCCATAGAAAACCATTGATTTTGAAGAGAGGCGGAAAAAAGCGCATTGACGTCATGCATGATGCAAAACGCTGATAAAATCGCGTTGGTAATGATACCGACGTTTCAGCTAATTTTTCATAACGCCCGTGTGTATGAGGCCTTATAGGGAGATTGAGTGGGCATGCATTTTTCAATTGTTCATAATATGGTCTGATTTGAGACACATGAATATGGGAGGGGAGCTGGCCAAAGCCAGACCAGCTAAAGACATAGCCTGGGTTTGTAAATGCTAACTGACTGTCTTGATAACACAAGAAAAATGGGGGTAAGAATCAATCACCAGTTATGTTGCTATTGCAGTGTTTTTGTTAAAAAGCTAGCATTAAATATAGAAGTTTAAAGATATGGCAGCAGAGGATATTACCAAAAAAAAAGAGAGTACATATGGATAGAAATTTACCAAAAAATGAAAACAGCAGTTAGAGAATACAGCAAAGCAGAGTGTACATATGGATAGAAATTTACCAAAAAATGAAAACAGCAGTTAGAGAGGTTCCCTGCAGCTCCAGGACAACAAGTTGGGTAAAGACAGCAAGGAAGGCAGAGCACCCTCAGAAAAAAAGGAACCCCACAAGAAGAGTGAGATAGCTTAAAGTGGTTGTTAAGCCACTCTGCTCTCTTCACACAATCCTCTCAGTTTGATAAAGTAAGGTGCCCAGTGTGTGTGTTTTATAAATAAAATACTGTTCTATACCTTATTTCAGAGCGGCGCTCCCGTGACCGGTCACCTCTCTCCTCTCTCGTTCTAACAGCTGCAGGCAGAGGGGTCCGAGAATCCCCCACTGACGTCAGTCGAGAGGGGAAGAAGAGAGGAGGAGAGAGGTGGCCGGTCACGTGAGCGCCGAGCGATGCTCTGAAATATGGTGTGGAAGGGCATTTTATTTATAAAGCACACTGGGCACCTTATTTTATCAAACACAGAGGATTGTATGAAAATTTTAAAGTAATTTTAGCAGCAAGATGGGAGGGACTGTCACTAGCTGACAGGCAGGGAGAGAGGAGGAGAGGAGGACAGAGGAGAGCACGTAAACTAACCACGGTATCAGGGCTCAGCAGCCATGGTCAGCCATGGCCAGTTTACAGGGGGGAGGGCAGAACCAGGCATGATCAGCCAGGTATTTCAGGTCATACAGGGGGCCAAATTACACAGCACAAGCTCCGTGCTGTATAACATGCTTTAAAGAACCAGAATCAGTGCTTACAAATGATTTAAGGTAAAGAATAGTGGGTTCCCATAGAGATTTGGGGTAGGGCGTACCTAGAAACACACCTAGAAAAAGGGTTGGGTCTACGCAGCTAAGGTGCCCCAACCAATGTGACCACTGCAGGTGTTCCACCCTCTGGATCTAAACAAGGTGAGGGGGGCGTTTGTGACAGTGTTAGGCCCTGTCACCAAGTAGGATTAGAACAGGTAGGTAAGAATGACACAGGATTTTCACACTTGCAGTTTGAGAAGCTCTGGCGTGTTTATTGAGAGCAGTGAAAACTGTGTTGTAAGTTTTCTCTGGGCTTGGTAATCCTGTATCAGGGCCTGTATTTTGAAGGTTCCAAAGAGTCTTGGGTGGGACGGAAACCTTCAATCCTGCATGCAGATTTTGCTAGGCAAATGCAGCCTGTGACAATTCACAGGTGTTTGGGGTCATTATAAGTCAGGTCTGAGAGTAGCTGCCATTTGAAGACAGAATTTGTGTGAAGATAGCAGTATGCTCCATCCAGGAGAGGTTACCTGCTCTGAAGATGAGATCCTGTGTTGGGAGGACTTCTTGCCCATAGGATTGGAAAAGTCAGGACAGGTACACGGGTCTGGAGAGACTGAGAAAGCTGATGTAACTGATGAGTCCACAGAGAGGGCTGAAGGGAGTACTGTGTTCCTGAGAAGTGGGAAAGGCCGGGTGCTGGGAGAACCCTGTCCAGAGGCCAAGAGTGGGTCCATGCACTGAGGTGCTGCAAGCATAGAGAAGCCTGAAGAGCCCATGGTCTGGGAAACCAGAAACTAGAGAGAGAAGCATTGCTGCTTACAGGAGAGCCAGGTGGCTCTGCATTTTCTATTAATGCTGTGTCTGAGTGAAGCTGAAACCCCTGCATGGAAAACCTTGTGTTGTGAAGACTTTACATTATTGTTTCAATAAAAGTGGGCTGCCATGCCCTTAAACACAGTTCTGACTGACGTGGACTCACTTAAAAAACACTAACCGGAACCGGACCAGAACAGGATGTGAGTAGGAGTGGCTGATCCCTGCTTCACTCCTGAGAGATCCTGGGAGCTACAGCAACTCGAGGCGCCTGTGTAAGGAGAAGATGGATGGACGAGCGTTGAAGGTAGTTTGCTAAAAAAAAAAAAGGGAGACCCGCCCGTGAGGAAAGAGCACGGAACACCGGGACCAGAGGGAATCGGGAGGAGAAGTAGCAGGAGACACGAGGAGCTCCAAGCGGACACAGGTATAGGTCGGCATCAGTAACACAAGAAGCAGCCGAGGGATGGTGGGAGCATCCACCGGGAGCTGAACGAGAGAGAGGCAGCCAAGAAGCTCAGGTGGATTGTGGTAAGATAAGCGGAGGGGGACGGGACTTGTTGTGCTTTTTTTCTTTCAAAGCCAGCACGGGAGGAAGTGCGGTGGGAGTGCACTGAGCCCAGTGCTTAAGAATACAAGAAGCCTATGGTCGAAGGGATAGAAACATAGAAACATAGAAAAGTGATGGCAGAAAAAGACTGAGTAGTCCATCGAGTCTGCCCCTTTTTATTTATTTATTTATTTATTTTTACATATTTTTTTTTTTTTACATTAACCTTGTTGTTTGACTATGGATTTATGTTTATCCCAAGCATGTTTGAAGCCATTTACTGTTGACAGTCTCACAACCTCTGTTGGTAGTTTATTCCAATCATCAACCACCCTTTCAGTAAAATTTTTTTTTTATACATTTTTATTTATTTATTTATTTATTTTTCCCCGTCTGAGCTACCTGATGAGTCAGAAAAAGACGGTAGTGAAAAGATACAAAGATACAAAGATAGGGAAGCTGGTATCCGAAGAACATAAGAATTCGTGACCCGAGTCACGTGAGGGTGGCGTGAAGGAGGGCACGACCGAAACTTTCTTTTTTTCGTGTTGTTCAGGGCAGGGGGAGGCGAATAGAATGGTGTTAGGTGGACTCGAAGAACCGACGGAGAGAGAGCAAGTCGAGGGCCACCTACGAGGGTGGTAGG